>VALG01000881.1:0-11175 GCA_009835305.1 Ipomoea purpurea
TTATAGTCTTAGGACCAAAATTGAAATTTTCTCAAATTCTAGTACTAGCTTTTCATGGGTTTAAAAGTTTTAACAAGCACTTTTAAATTTCAACAACATGAATACGAATCGATCTGCTCCAAGTTCCCAATCTTTGCGTCTTTTTATTTATTATTTTTTTTTTTGGTGTACAGCCCCGCATCCGCCATACACCATGACTGAATCTCTTGTTTGAATTGTGAATTACTCTATGTGGAGTGGTACACATCTGCCCTGAAACTTTAAAGTTGTTTGACCCCTCCTGGAATTTAAGGATTGATAAGTTTCCCATTCAACCCTACCGGCAAATCTATGCTGTGCCAACGCGAAATTCACCATGACCGCATGGGTGCATCACGATGCCAAAACGCCCGCCACCGTCGTTTTTGATTAAGAGAAACGCGCGTCCCACTTCAAAACGAGAAATTGGGTTCGATTTCCGGCAATTCAGGTATTTTTTTATAATAATCCATAAATTCATAAACTATAACCCTCCATAGAATTCTAACTATATACTCCACACAAATTCATAACTATATATCGCACAAGCAGTGATGAATGAAGTCGGTGGCTTTGGTTTAAAAAAACGCGTCGGCCCACTTAAAAAAAGAAATCAGGCTTCGACTTGGCCCGAAAATCCCGCCATTTTTAATATATCTCGCATAAATTCATAATATATACCCCTCCACAAATGTCATAACTGATAGTGCACCATAGTCAAAAATTCACAAATGAATGGAACTAGAATAGTCCATAAATTCATAACTAATACTAGCTAAGTGATCCATAAAGTTCCATAACTATATAACTCCACAGTGAATGAATGCAAGTAAATAGTCTACAATTGAAGAAGCTAAACATCCACCAATGGAATAACAAATCATCCCATAAATTTATAATATATAGCCTCCAGAAACTTATGAACATAATCTCACCAGTGATGCGAATGAAGTAAATATCTACAAATGAAATGAACTGAACAATTATCCAGCATGGAATATCAAAAATATCCATAAAATTCATACTATATATCCAGAAGTTCTATAACTATATATCCACCAATAATGCTATTGCGGCGAGAATCGACACCTGATATTTTTTTTAAGTAGGCACGCGCATTTTCTAGCTCAAAAAGGGGGGGGGGCGCGTCGTTTTTCACCATCGCTCCATGCACCAATGCGCGATGGTGGCATGTCGGCGTTGCACAACATAAATAGTTCCAAGCTACACCCCCCCCCCAAAGTTACTTACGTCTTTCATTAGTCCATGATGATCAACTGATAAGTACAAATAACATTCAAGAAGTAGAATGTCTACAGAAGAATAAATTGTGGTAGGATTATATTACCTCCAATGATGGCAGTATTGGCCCTAAGCATTCAATTTAGACAACAGACAATGCATTGCATGATCCTCAGACTTCTTCCCGCAACATCTCATACCTTAGCACTGGTAAATATAAAACTGACTCGACATCGAACCCTTGCAGTTTAGAGCAAAATTGGCATCAAAACTGTCACAGAGAATCAACTTAACATATAAATTGAGTTAATACTAAAGAATGGTCTTTAACTATAATCCATTCTTTTCTCCCAAATTTCATTTTAAAGCGATTTTGGTGACCCTAACCCATGCTACGCCGATACATTTTTGTTTTTGCTTAATGTAGTCTTTCGTTTGTTATTCCGTCAAATTGGTGTTAAATAGGGAGACAATTCAGTAATTTAAATATTGATATCTCATTTAATTTATTTATAATGAATAAATAAATCATCCCTATTTTATGAACTGTCTCAGTAATTTCAATAGAACTCTTTTACGGATTACGAATTGTCCCAGTAATTTCAATATTTACTGATTACTGGGACAATTCGTAAAAGAGGGGTGATTTATTTAGTCATTATAAATAAATTATTAAAAGAGATGTCAATATTAAAATTACTAGATTGTCTCTCTATTTAACAACAATTTGATGAAATAACAAAAAGAGGACTACATTGAGCCAAAACACAAAAGTCTAGGACTACATTAGGGAGTTAATAACCAAAATGGTCCCTCAACTATGCCGTAATTACTAATTTAGTCTTCGACTATCAATCTTACCCAATTAAGTCCACAACTATATAATCTTTGTCCAATTTAGTCATCTGTTAACTTTTTTATTTGTTGATGGTTAAAATTAAAGACAAAAATATAATTTCATAAGCTATTTCCTTCATCTCTCATTTTGCCAAACCTTGCAGCAACATTCATGGCTTTAATATGAAGCTATGCATAGCTTTTCAACGACCTCAAGGTCACTCTCAGTAACGTCTGTAACAGGTTTGTAGAAGAAGCAAAGTAGAATTGTGTTGTTCCTGAAGAGTTTCATCGAGTCCTCATCGTTGAAGGCATTTTCTGGTGCAGCGGTGGCGATACCGAAGTTGACTTTGGCAATAAATACTAAAAAAAATACTTAAAATTTTGACAAACATATTATACCAAATTGTGATGGGAAAACTAAATATACTTCTAGAAAAGTTGGTTAGAGCCAAAGTCTCAATGAAAACCAACTTCTCAAGTAGAGTATCAATTTTAAGGGAACTAGTGGCACGAGATATCTTTAAGTCATTGCCATAAAATTAGTATACCTCCCCAGTTCATGTATACTTAATGTATAGCTGTTTGGGTATAAACCTAAAACTGTTAGGGTATACACCAGAAAACTGTATGTTTCACCTATATTTAAAGCTTAAATTGGTGAACTAAATTAACAGCCTAAACGTGCTTAAATTCAGCACTACCGCAACTAAAGTTATGCATAGTCCAACTTAATAAGGAACCAATAAATTCCATCTCAAAGTATGCATTGCTAAAGGCAAAATTGCATAATTTAAAAAAAATAATAATAATATTATACTTAGGACAATTAGTGCACAAACATTAAACTTTAAACTCATATATATTCAAACAAATGACATAAAGAAATTTAACATGAGCCTTTCAAAGTATAAAATATAATATTCAAATTGCACTTTTGGTCTCCTGTGATTAGTTATAGTACTGGCAATTTGAGTACGTGACTTTCAAAACTCCCAGATTTAAACCTTAACTATGTAATTTTTGGCACATTTGGTTCCTCCCGGCCAAATTGCCCGGCCAATTTTGGCCGGAAAATTTTAAATCTATTTTTAATTATTTAATCAGAGGGCAAAGTAGTTCTTTCACACTCTTTCTTCTTCTTCTCATCCCCCTTCTCATCGTTGCAGCGACGTGGTTCTTTTCCGGCGACGGTGAATTTTTCCGACGAATCGAGGGAGGGAGGTAAAAGCGATGGGGAAAGACTGAAACGCACTTTCCTTCTTCACACTTTCTAGTTTGTATCGTCATCGCCTTAGTTAATACACAATTTCTCTTCAATCATTTACGAAAGCTTCTGCTATTTTCTTTCCATCTGATTCTTGTTTTCCCTTCTTTGTTCAAGATTTTTTTTACTAAAGAAGAGAGTGGACATGGCGAGTCAATCCGATTCTCCTCCTAGAATTGATCCTTTAAATGATAGTACCAGCTTGACTATTGTGGAGCATGAATTTGTGTTTTTGGGATTTTATCGCCAAGGAGGAAGAAATGGGTGTTTGGTGTCTGTGTGAACCTGCTGCAGAAGTTTAAGAAACTTTTCTTAATCACATGTGTTATAGCAAGCCTCCATAGACGGATCGGTAGTGTTTAATTAAAGTTCCGATTTCTTCGCTAACCAATCCGTCGCTGCGCACGATGAAAGAAGGAGGAGAATGGAAGAAGAAAGAAGAGTGAAAGACTACTTGCCCCTGATTAATTAATTAAATGATTTAAAAATTTTTCGGCAAAATTGCCCCAATTTGGCCGCGTGAGAACCAAATGTGCCAAAAATGCATAGTTAAAGGTTTTAAATTGGAAGTTTTGAAAGTCACGTACTCAAAATTGCCCAGTACTATACTACTCACAGACCAAAAGTGCAATTTGTATATATTCAAAGCAAACTTAATATGGAAACCAAACCAAAATGACCCAACTTGATGAATGATGGTATAATGAATATAATAATTTGAAATTCATACTGTAAGCCCATGAAAAAAAGTTTTAATGCATATAACCAAATTTGTGAGAAATAGATTAAACTTACAAATTCTACTAACAATATCAAAACCAAAACATAATTGTCACTTGTAAATTAAAGTCTCACAAATCTTAATTGCATAAAAAATTTAAACTTAGGCTAACTTGTCGTCCCGCACCATGAGTACTATTTGGATTATCATCCGCACCTGCATCGTTCATAACATATATTTGAATCCACGAATCATTAATTTATTTTATTTTTCTGTAAATTTTTTATAGGTTAGCCTACAAGCTACAAGTAATCTATATTTACATGGATTTTTTTTTCTAACACCTCCCTGTAGAAAGAATTTCTCTAACTTCACTCTAGACACGTACTATGAATTCTTTGTCTTTTTCCTCCAGTGAACAATAAAAATATTTATTACAGGTTTCCATTTTAGCCTTCGTTTAAAATAGGATTGTGAGACTGCTGCTGTTCGTATTTTTTCTGGTTTCTCAGCCAAATTTTGAACTTCCCAATTGTTTTCTTCGTCGCGCAGCCGCACATGCTCATGTTCAGTCTACACGCCATGTGGAAGAGTTGACTGTTTCAAGGTCCCTTGGTTCGAACGACACTTTCTCGTGTTGGAAAAAATAGCTTAAAATGGCATAAAATGGCATGTTAAGTGGCTGTTTTGTGGTACAATTTCAGTGGGGTCACTTCCGATTTGGTCGGGTAAAAGTGGATTCGGATACTTCGTAGTGAGACGAAGAGATTAATATATTGTACGCTCAAAACGGATAATGGGTGAATGAGATATTGATTCTCAAGAGTAGACCCATTTGAGTTGGAAAATGAAGGAAAAAGTGAGCTTTTTGTCCACATTGCTTTGGAATGAAGATTTTTGCTTATATACAAGAGCTCTTTTGAAGCTTGTAGAATTTATAGCATAGAGGCTCTCTCGGCGGAGGGGGGGGGGGTGCAAATCAAATTCCAACTAGAAAAGCTTGATTCAAAGCCCGACTCGATGTGCGCCGGAACCTTTCGGTATCTTTCCAACGTAGCCCTTGCCCGAAAGCACTACTCTCGTGCTACAAGAGAACACGAGAGGTTGTGGTGCAGGCCGAGGCACAACTCTCGTGCAACAGCGACCACGAGAGCCATGGGGGCCGAAACTTTGGTCTACGGTCAATGAGACCGAGAACTTGTCCGGAACTGGAACTTTCGACCTACACTGTACAACTCATTGTGGACGTTTGGGTTGAATTCTTAATGTTTACGGAATTAATTCCAATCTTTATTTTCTGAATTCAAAACCCATGGTTAATGTTTGCTGTTACAATGTTGTGGGGGTGCCTTAAAGTGCCTAATGACTGATGCTATTTACGTCCTCACCCCTAATTAAAGAAGGAGTTGGGCAGTAGAGTTTTACACACAGCAATACACAACACGAAAGTATATTTTCCAGCTTCAAAAATCTCCTGCTTCTTCTCCTTCTTAGCGCGTACTGTGTTCATAGCCAGTCTTGCTCGCCGGATTCCTTGTTTGGAGTGCTCAAACTTTGAATCAAAGCAAGTTTATCCTGGGAAGCCTAGGCCACAACGCTCTCTCCAGCATCTACGGAGAGGTGGCAAATAAGGTTTTAAGGATAGAGTCGGTTCACTCGATCTTGCAAAAACCCTTACACCAAACACTAGCCGTTTTCCATTCATCTTTTTCTTCCCTTCTTTCCAAAAATAGAAAACTATTTTTATTTGAATTATATTTATTTCCTACCAACGGTTCCAACATCTCGGACGTTAATATTTCCCAGGAGACGAAGCTTTTGGTGTGAGAAAGAAAACTTGGGTCCCTAAGACAAACATCCACCCGAAAGAGCCCTTTAACGTACAACACAAGGGAGCTTGAAGGTGAAGACTATAGGCTTCTGGAGGTCGAAACAATGAAATGTGTGTTTTGACCTGGGGGCGGATGAGATGAGAGTTGTATAACTGTATTAGATGAATAGGATTACAACTTTAACAGATTGGTGGGATATAACAAAAGAGTAATCATAGGAAGACTATGAGTTCCAGGAATTTCTCTTCTATTGAATTTAGCATGTAGTCTCTAGTGTCAATTATCAATAGATATCAAAAACAAATGACATGTTGGGTAATGATATGGAAAAATTAAGTACATTCAGGGTCTATCTAATCCAAGCGATGATATTTTTTATTTATTTGATTAATGCGAACTGAGATAATGCTATTACAGCCCTAACTTGTCACAGGGTTATCTCGATGTACTTTTTGAGTACATAGTTCTATAAAATCTATAAGTCACCAATGACTCAAAAAGAGGCGAGAGCTAATAGTTGTTTCGAGTCCTAACTTAGTAACATGTAGCTGGTTCTTAAAAAAGAAAAGATTCGTAGACGGACTAGGTAAAGCTTATAAATCAGTTATGGAAGTTTGATCTTTTGTGGTGTATAAATACTTTTGCAATGTCTCCAGAAGCAAACTTTATCTCGAAACGAAGTGATAACAATTTCCACGTGCTTGCTGTATGAGCATGAAGATGGATTTGCACACATAATTAAGTGGCACCAATATTGTCACACCTACTATAACTTTTTGGAGACAATAACCAGATTATCTTTATATTCACCACGACCAGGAATGAAAAGACCCTTGTTAATCCTATTAATGGCCACCAAGTTGATTTCGTTTAATTACCAAGTACATGTTAGTACTGAGACGACATTCTAACATGATGATTTGTATTACTTTGCGAGGTGAATATAGAATTGATTGTATCTTCTAAAGCAGTATCTTATTCACTTTTATAACAAAATATCGACCTCTATATGCTCTTGTGATAACGAGGAGACGTTGTGGCCACGAGCACCCTTTTTGGGTGACTTGTACGATCTGGTGATATGTATGTACAAGTCTCTGGTCCTCTATGGATATTACTCATTTAGTATTAGGTTGTTAATAATTGCTATATATATCAGATATTGGTGATAACCGATTTTATCTAACCTATGAGATCCCAATATAATTTACTGACTATCAGTAATATTATACCTTAATTCGTATTTTACTAATTCTAATAAGTCTATAGGATTGTCGTACAATATTAAATTCTTGTATTATCTATCACAGAATGTTAAGGATCTATTCAAACATTAAACCAAATAATATCATTATTAAGTAGAGAGTATAGTAATATTTCTTTATGGACTATTATATGATATAGAAAATGAACAGAGTATACAACATCCTTTATATTATGATTTGGGGTTAACTCGAATCTCGAATATTTCCAATAATCGAAATTTTCAATATCATCGCGCATTTCGTTAATAGTGTTCTATATTGGTAATGCATGTTAGAACTAATCATGTCTTTATTTGGTCATTCCCCTTATCGTATATACGCTCCTACAATAATATAACATAGCGGACAAGCTCTGTTTATAGTTTAACCTATAGCCTGGCCGTTAATTATTTAACGACTTTTTCTAAAAGCCAAGCTTTTACCAAGCTGGATTCCGTTGGCAAAACCTACTGGTTTGTCAATTAGTTTATGGGTAGGCGTTATATGGTAGTATGATATATATAGGTAGGCTATTAAACATCATATAGTATATACTAGTATTCCTTAAATATATAATAATATGATGATAGTATTATAGGTATACTAGGTATATATTCTATTTTATACCTAATTAATTTGTGTATATCTTAACACATATAACCCTTAAACTATATATAAAATTAACAAACTTCTAATCGTAACCTTTCCACCTCCAAAAATCTCATTTAAATTGTTGCTAATCCTATTAAGTGTTCATTGTTGAAGTGTTTAATAATTATTTTACTATTCATAATATTTATATGAGAGTGTCGCAACTAATTCATGTGAGTTTTAATGTTAACTATTATGATATACTATATTATAATGTCAATCAATAAAATAATTGAAGTTTATTCTAAACAAGTAACAAGCATGTTGACATTCTGGACTTGTTTTATTTTATTTTATGTTTAATGCAATGAACTTGGCATCATGGTAATAAACTTAATTAGTGTTATATACTTATGCTTTATGCTGATACTAGTCTTTTACGCATTGCTTGGATTGGATAATGCCAATGATTTTTTTTTTTTAGAATAAGTACTTAAATATATTAAGGCAAGATGATATATTTGAATTGTTCGTATAGATAATTGAATATTTAAATTTACTGTATTTAGAATAGCAATGCTAAGGGTGAGAAATCGTCAGAAATATAGTCGAAGATGATTACTAATTTCCAAAAGAATAATTGTATATGTATGGTTGAAACCAATACGGAGCAAAAAGGAAAGTAAATTAAATTAGGGTCATAAAATAGTAAGATATATACTTAATACTTGAAAATATTTAATTGGATAATTGTAAACAAGACGATACGAGTAAAAGGGTCGTATACAGTGAAAGCACTGTACCGGATTAATGGAAACCATCTGTTAATTATAGCCCCCGAATTTTTTCTCATCTTGGGAGTAGGAGTTTGGAGTTCCTAAGAGGGTACCTCCCAATGAAGGTGTTTTCTATGGGAGAGGCTGGTGAGGGAGTGTTACCCACAACCATGTTTATTATATAATAGGTAGGGTAGAGTCCTTTAGCATGCGCCCTATTGTTGTGCTTTTATGTCCTGAACGAATATTTACACTCTTTTGGTCAATGGATTATTCTAAATTGTGTATGGTAATTGCGGGATTGTTATGCAGAGCTACGGTGGGAGATGGACTTTGGTGTATGGTTGGAGTTGTTGCTACAAAATGTTGATGAAACTCAATTTGCTGCTATGGTGACTGTTATGTACAATTTTGGCAACAACGGAATACGGCGGTCTGGGAACGGAAAGTGGATAGCCACGGGCTCGTGCATGAGCGGGCGTTGGCGTCACTACTAGCGCTGGCGTGCGGCTACGTTGCGCACCGAAGGGCCAGCCCCGCAGCTTCGCGTACTCGGCTGCTACGCTGCAGCCCACTGGCGGGGAGGGAAAACATCACACGGCTTTGCATTTCTGCTCTTTTGATGCTGCATATTCGTCATCAACAAGGGAGGGGAGTTACGGCATTATATATTCAAGATGCGGATGAGAGGATTATTGCAGCCAAAAACGGTAATTTACCGTTATGTCAGGTCCATTTATGGCAGAGGCTTATGCTTGCAAAGAGGCTCTGTCCTGGCTCAGGGAACGCAGACTTATGGAGGTGGTGTTACGGACGGATTGCTCGAATTTGAGCCACGCACTTGAAAAATCAGCGACGGAATATCGCACGTATGATGGTTTAGCTGTTTCAGCATGTCGAGTCTTGATGAACTCTTTTATTTCCTGCTCAGTTATTTATATTTCTCGTACATTGAATGTTTTAGCTCATTCGTTAGCTCAGTCAGCCTCGTTGCAGGCGAACTCTATGGTGTGGGAGGATGTTCCCCCTACCTTTCTTACGGTTTTGATTGATTAATACATGAAGCAATATACTTAAAAAAAAAGGACATTACGAAGTAGTTTCCTACTTCAATTTATTGTGTGATTTGAATACTCTTTTTGACAATAAATCCCTCAAGTAGTTAATATGATTGACTTAATTATATTTTAAAAAAATTTTAAAAAATTTTTAAAACTATTATTATTATTATTATTATTATTATTATTATTATTATTATTATTATTTATTATTATTATTATTATTATTATTATTATTATTTATTATTATTATTATATACTTATACTTAGTCATTTTACATGTTAATTCTAAATAAACAGCTAATTTTTTCAAATATCTTTTTACCAACGTTTTGATATAATTCGGCTGATCAAATTCGCTAATAATCCGCTAACGCTAACTGCTGATTGTCAAACAAGGACATTGTGCGAGGTAATTCTCACTTCAGTTTGTGTTTTGCATTTGAATACTCTCTTTGCCAACAATCCCTCAGATAGGTTAATATGATTGGCTGTTATTAAATTATATTTTTAAAAATTTTTCATGGTATTAATAAAATACTTTGTAAACAACGGATATTGCATGTATTTTGTATTATACTTTGAATATTTAATTAAAAAATAGTGCACAAAAATAAGTAGACAATGTTAGTGAATATAATCAATTGATGAATTTGAAATTTTGAATGTAAAGAATTTTTACTTGAGAAATATAAAGACAATAGAACTAATAAAATTTATGTGTCTTACATTAATTATTGATAATGAATATATTGGTTATTCAGGAAAGACGGATGTAACAATGCTAGCGGAAAATAATCAATTGATGAATCGTTGGAACTGTAAAGGACATTTTTTCATGAGTTGGAGGAAAAAGTAAAGACTAATTAAACATAAACCCCTAATGAATTAGATTATTATTACTCATATAATACAAAATGTTATTAGATATGGACATAATAATATATATATTTGTAACGACCAAAAAAGAAGTAAAGAAAAAAGAACCAGAACCAAAAACACAGAACACAAAGAACAAAACAACACACACAACACATAATATACTCAATATAGACACAATCTACAAAACGTACAACTAGTACTATACTATATAAAATGATGAGATTGTAACTACTGTAATGACGACATCAAAAAAAATATAAATCACGTAAAAAGCAAATATTCCCAACCTACGCATTAAAATCTATCAGACGTCACTAGGATTATGCCAACTGTTGCCAATTAGGATGAACGTATCGAAACCATAAAAGACCCTTTGTCATCTGAATCAAATGACGGAAAGTAAGTATAACGGTGAACTACACCGAAAGTAAGGAGAGTGAAGGGAGGTAACACTATTTAACCGCGAAACGCCAACTCCAAAGCTGACACACACTCATCTTCATTACACAGGGACACATAGTGAAATTTTATTTTCAGAAAAATATAAATACTAAGATCAAATCGGCCATTCATTAATGATTAAAAATACAATTGACCGCCATTTATTTTACACACAATATAGCCTACATACTACATTGCGGACTACTTATTAGTAACCACCAGCATAAAACACTATAATAAACAAGATAATTAAGATAGATTCTTAA
>VALG01000882.1:0-15137 GCA_009835305.1 Ipomoea purpurea
GGTCTTACAACCTCCACGGGTACAAACGCGATTTTGTTCAGACACGTTCGCAGTAACG
Source organism: Ipomoea purpurea (assembly GCA_009835305.1). Classification (NCBI taxonomy): domain Eukaryota; kingdom Viridiplantae; phylum Streptophyta; class Magnoliopsida; order Solanales; family Convolvulaceae; genus Ipomoea; species Ipomoea purpurea. Next base: position 59 of record VALG01000882.1, read on the forward strand.
TGATGACGAAGGCGGGGAGGAACACGGAATTAAGATCATTAGTTTGGGAAAGCGGGGACTGCACCCACGATTCGCCGAGTTTCGGTCACGATGGATAGAATCAGGCGATTTGGCCAGAAGCGTACAATACCTAGACCAATCGACGTGGAGCAGTGGACATTGTCGCACGATGGTGGGGGCATCGCTATGGGTAATGACACCAATGGATCAGAATCGTTCAACAATTCGTTGAAGGGTTGTCGTATGCTACCAGTGGCTGCACTAGCGAGGCTCACCTTTCACAAGTTAAGGTAATGTTTGCGGACAGGAGAACAGCAGGTCAGAGGATGCAGGAGAAAGGGTTGCGTTGGTTGCCTAACAAAATTACTAAGCAGTTGACTAAACTAGAGTCCATCGCGTACAATGCCACCATTGAAAGATATAACGACGCCATGGGCTTGTACGGGGTGGCTCTAGAAAGGCAACACGCAACGCAACGGCAACCGCGGTTCTTTAGAGTCTGCTTGGCAGAACCCCTCCTGCGAATGTGGCCGTTGGAACCGCAACACCCTGCCATGTCACATATCATTGCTGCCTGTCATTTTCAAAGGGTTACCTACGACTCATTCGTGCCAAATGTTTACTCATTACAGCACTATAATATTATATGCAGGTAATTTTAATCCACCTACCAATGAAATTTGATAGGAGTAGTGATTAGAATACTTCCACCGCTATCAGCTAGGCGAGATTCGCGCCCGGTTCAAAGACCAACTCGTCGCCACCCTATGGAAATGGACCATGGTCATTCAAGAATCAAGATCAACACCAAGATGTCAGTATTGTCGCGCAAGGACACATTCATCTACCCAATGCCCAAGGTTTATTTCGCGGTCGTAGTGCCACTGTAAATTTAAACTCATTGTACACAGAAATTAAATGAAAAAGCAAATTCTTTCAACTTTCTATGTTAACATATTTTTTTTACAAGTTAGACATGTCGAATTTCGTCGCATTGTTTTATTTACCCTTATTGCAATATAACGACTTTGCAAATAAATAACAACTTCAAAAAACTAATTCATCTCCAATTTGAAAAGTCTACATTATTCGAATTGTAATAATGTGAAGAAAAAAAAAATTAAAAAAAAAAATCGGTGAGATAGTATTATTCTGAAATTGCGAAATATAGTGAAGTGTCATCTCAAGAAAATTGTTTGAAAAACTCTCATATTCTGAATTTGCCTCTCTGTTATTAATGCATGCAATGCGGAAACTCGGATTGTGGTAGAAACTCACAGATGGTAGGAAACTCGGAAACTCACGTGATTTATAACTGACATATTCTGATTTTGCCTTTCAGTTAGGCAAGATACATGCAATTTCAAATTATTCTAAATTTGCCTTTCTGTTAGGCGAAAAACATTGTTTCCTATTTATACCCACCCCGTCCATTGTTAAGAACCACACGATTCATTCTTCAATTTATACTCCCTTTTCTCCAGCACAAACATTTTTATCGAAATTTGATTTACACTGCCAAACACTTGCTCAATATTCAAGTTTCTCTCGGAACATCATGGATATCTTTGCAGAATTTCAAGGTTTCATGCGTCAACGAACAACGTTACAACATGAAACGTTTATTCGCAACTACAATCCGATGGGAGGAAATTGTTGTATGCCAATTATACAGCACACATCGGAAGATCAATATATATGTTTTGCACCTCCTTCATGGATCCAGTATATGAGAATGCTAGGAATAAACGTGTCCGACCCAATTGCATTTCAAAATTTGCAAGATGCAGAGCGTTTTACCTATGACGTCCTACAACATGGATTACGAACACTAATACTACCCTCACGTAAGTCATTTATTTTTCAAATTTATAAATTGTAGTTATAACTATTTTTCCTTTCTTTCATGTAGCTTGCAATAATCAAAAACATTTTCCGGATATTGGCGATCTACTATTTGTGGTTTTCAATTACAATTAGTCGCGTCTCACCATGGTAAATTAACTCTAATTTATTTATTTTGCAATTTTCCTGTTCACTTGTTCACTTTTATTCCAACATTATTTGTTTAAATGCGCCCAAATTTTTTATATTTTTTTTTGTGGTTTTTTCCCTTTTTACATTAGAAAAAATCCCAACTTGCATGTATCGACATTTAATGCAGCACTTCACAACGACTGCCGATCTTGAAATATGGGTCGTCATTCGAATCGAAGTGTCTGTTGAAAACATGCATTCAACTACGAGAAATTTTCTGATTTCATTACTGCCCCAAATTCGACAATAGGCGGACAAGGGTGCCCTGTTTAGCACATATTGGCGCTTTCTTCACTTTTGAAACATTTTGCTTATACTTTTGAGGAATGTTTGAAGGACGGCTACCCCTATTTTCAACCAAATGCCCCTACCATATTCCTTCTCGACCATATCGGATCGCGCTAAATATTAATTAAACGAACATTACGACCCGTAAATTTTAGTTCCATTTCCAACAAAATCTGAATACCGCCTTTTTTTTTCTCCAGGACCGTAATACGTTGAACCAATCGCATTGTTCTACATATTCAATTCAGCCGGTAGAACTGACACCGTTCTTTGTATACGGATTTCTCACAACCTGCGAGCCCCTTTAAGCACAATAATCTTCGATGATAACCTTCTAACTCATTCAAGCTAACTTACTTACTAAATTTCTTTTTTCGCATTATAGATAGTCGATTGGCCTGGCCATTCGCTTAGAGATAACCGACGATGTTCGTAGACAAACTCCGCTTCAAATTTGGTTGTGATCTAAGAAAGCCCTACGCAACTATATTTGACACATCGCTTAACTTTTTTCACAGAACAGTGGGAAGAAATAACAACACATTTAATAGTTAATACAACCGAGGACTGAATGTCGTTTTGTTCAGTTTTGGGAGGAACAACAGTGTTTTGCCTGGTTGTCCATTGCGTACATGGTCATGCTTGAAAATATCTTATCCATGTCTGTTAAATTATTTCATTAATGACCTATCTCTTATGGGGAACTTTACAGTTTAGAACGTTAGAGTAATAATCCTGTTACACGTTTCGATGATTTATTATACTGTACCTATGTTTCACTTTTAATTATTATTTTACTTGTGTTATTGCCTACTCATTATATTTTTTTTTAAATATCACGACAATTTTATATTTAAATATTTAATAACAATACAACATTATTATACAGGAGAACAAAATTATTACGGTATTATTATAAAAATTACTACATTTATACATTTAATACAGCATTATTATACCGTATTATTATTAAATTAATATGGTATATAGCTTTGCAAATACGTGAATGTGTATGTTGCCAAATGCTAAGGCGAAATTAAAAAACATCAAACTCCCAAAGGAAAAGACAATTTCCCTGATTGGTATCCCAGTTCAGGAATTTCCCTATTTCGAATCCCACTCCCAAAACATTCCCCGATGAGTTAATGAGTCATCGGCTCTTCAACTCTCTAACCGGTCATCGTTGCACGTCTGGGAGGGTATGTCCAGAAACAGAAAAATGTTCTCCGGCGACCGGAAAAACGAAAAGCCTGGACACAACCTCAAGCTACAGAAGAGCAGAGGAGAAGAAAGCCAAAAACGCCTGAAAAAAGAAAAAAAGGGATGAACGGTGGAGATTAGACCTAGAGAAGGGGAAATGAGAAACAAATCTTGTGAGAATTGAGAGAGCGAGAAGCAGGGGAAGGGAAGTAAAAGACGAAGGCAGGTAGCGACATCCTCTTGCGAAAAACTTCAGATTCAGAGCATTGCTTGCAGTAAGCAAATTCGCAACTTCCAAACAACGGGATTCACGACTTGTTGAACCCATCTCACTACCCTCGCTGCAATGCCGCCTCATCTCAAGCCTCAAAGCATGCGATAGAGTATGGACTTTTAGTATATTTAACTATTGCATTATAATTATAATATATAATAAGAATCAAGAATTTTTCTTGTGGCTCTGACAGTGAAATAAAAAATCAGCTTCGGGGATTTTTCTGGAATTAAACTTAGGAAATCAGGGGCAAAAACCCAAAAAAAAAAGAAAGGAAAAAAATCAGTTTCTTGCGATTGAGCTTCTCGTCCATGGCGTCTCTGTGATTCAAAGCTTTAAGCTCCGACCAGCTCCGTGCCTCTGTTTCTATTGTACTACCTCAACTCGGTATTTCACTTTTCCTGTTTATTCTACTCGCATAAAGAGCAATTCTAGGGTTTCGTCGTTTCTGAGTTTGAAAGATCGGATATTTGTTCTTGAATTGTTGTTTTTATATTATTTTCCTATTTCAATGGGCTGAATTCAGTTGTAGCTGAGTGTCTCTAGTATGATGATATTATTAATGAATTGAAAATCTGGGTTTTCTTAATCAAGCATATCTGATTTCTGCTCATTTCCTCGGTGGAGATCATTTAGGGGTTTTTCAATTTTTTCCCCTTGTTTACATTAAAACATTTTAAACGTCATTTGCATCCTAAACATGGGTAGGAAATGGTATTCTCAAGCGAAATTCCATTAATACACTTCCATTTAACGGACTTCTAACACATGATCTAACGGAGGATCAAAATGGTTAACATTTTCAAAGTCGATGACTTAATTGAGTAAAAAAAATTGTCGAAGACCAAATTAGTAATTTTACAATAGTTGAGGGACCATTTCGGTAATAAACTCCAAAAATAATTCCAAATTATATTTTGGGCGGGAGAATTGAGCCTGAACTGTTTGCTTTTTATATATAGGATAGGATTTGAATCCTCTTGGGAGGCCTCAGAACTCAGAAGCCCTATTTATGCATCAACCATGGAAGAAGCTATACACAGAGAATAGTGGCAGATCTTGAAACCCAAACGTCTATTTCAGAAGCTACTCTTAAAGACCTCCAATCCCTCTTAGATTACACTCTCAGTACCCAAGATTCCATAGATCTTGAAACCCTCTACCATGAACTTTCTTCAAGAAACCTCTCACCCACTACATTTCCAACTCAATATCCTCAACCATGGACTCTGCTCCCCAGGATTCGATTTTGGCCTCAACTGTCTACTTATCTCTACTTCTCTCCCCAAATTGTCCTGTCTTTACTCTGTTCACTCCCATGGCTTTTATGTCGCTTCTCCGGTCCATTCGCAGAGCTTTGAAAAACATGTCTTTTTCCTTCCGGAGTGAGTTCCGGGTTAAGACAACCGGGGAGGAAAAGGCAGGGGAGTGGTCGTGGAGGTCCCGTAAGAACAGGGGAAAGAATGTGGAGCATGGTGTAGATGAGGGTGAAGATAGAGTTTTTGATGTCAGGGTTTTTTTCTGTGTGCTTGAGAGGTTGGAATTGGTGATGGGTTTGGTCCATTTGGATAGATTTTCCGGACTGTTGAAGAGTTTAGTTCAAACTGTGCGCTGACATTCCCGTAATGGCAAGTGAATTTCTGGAGATTCAAGGGTTTATATGAGGTTATGTGAGTTGTGTTCACGGTCTTAAAGTGAAGTCCTTAAGGCTGAGCATGGGGATCTGAGGGTTTCCACAGCCGAGCCTTTTGAAATCGTTGACACCTTTGATTCTTTTTGGTTAAGTCTCAAGCAAAGACCTTTGCTTTAGAATTTGTGGTGAACAGGATGGTGAATATGGCCAAAGATTCACCCGTGATAAAAGAAGCAGTTGTAAATTTTCCTAAGTATTTTGGCTCCAGAAGTCTCCAGAGAAGGCTGAGCCCAGGGCTTCAGCTGTGGGGTCCATAATACAAATTGTTAAAGTATTGAACTTTGAGGATCAAATTGGTTTTGCTGATTATGTGGTGAAGATGACCCAAGGGGAAGGACATTTAAGGCTTTTGGCTGTGGATCTCATTCCAGCATTGATCATGTCATTGAAAGATCCACTTGGATGGGATTCAGATAGTGGGAATTCTTGGGGCTTGAGGTGTGTTTGAATGCATTGATTCAGCGTGCTCAGATGCAACTGCTGGGATTAGAGCTCGGGCTTTGACTGTTTTGGCTCAATTGGTGGTACACTTTCTTGGGGAGGATAGGAGCAGATCAATGTTGAAGGAATTAATGGGGTTTCAAAAATGGATGGGTCTAAGTTGGCACAAGATGGAATCAACTATATCTTGAAAAGCCGGTGTATGGATGAGAAAGCTGCAGTAAGGAAGGCTGCTCTTCTTCTTATATCCAAGTTGACAGCTCTTTTAGGCAGTGCTCTTGATGAAGATTTACTCAAGACAGTGAGCATTGCTTGTTGCGATCCACTTGTTAGCATAAGGAAAGTGGCTATTTCAGCTCTATCAGAGGTTAATTAACTTTTCTGCAATATGAGCTGTTTCCTTATGTTTATGGGTTTGCCCTGTATGACTTGGCTAGTAGTTTTAGTAGTTAAACTTTCTAAAATTCTAATACTGCTAGGTAAATACAATTCTAGATGAGAAGTTGAAGCTTGAAAACTTTTTGAAAGCAACTCCTTCATATTAGTCATAAAAGAATATTAACTTTACATTTCATTAACAGGCTTTAGATTGAGCTTAGGAGAACTGTGACAAAGGAGTGGCTTCATTCAGTTCCCCGTCTAATAACTGATAATGAAACCAGCATACAGGAAGAATGTGAAAAACTTGTTCCTTGAATTGGTTCTCGATCGAATCTCACTGGCTGGATCTAGTAGTTGTCAACACCAAATATTTAGTCTTCCCGAGTCAAATGGAAGTTCCAAAAGCTCAGTCATGGAAAATTGAAAATTGTATCGTGGTGGAGTTGTACTTCTATTGAGAGAAATCTGTAATGGTGAGGTGAGGTGACACCTTGGGTGAAGAAGATTTGTGTAAGTTTAGGAAAAAAAGAAAATCAGCCTAAGATTGCTATTGCACTTCAAAATATCATAAGGGCATCTGAATCACTATGCCTGAGCCATTCCTTGCCAATAGAGAAGTGGACTGCACCCTTGGGTGCTTGGTTTCTTTTCAAAGAGGTGTCAGCATTCCTGCCTCAAGCCGTAGACTGGGAGTTCCTTCATCTCATTGGCAGCTCCTTGACAAAATATAAACCAAATAATGAATGTTGAAAACCAGTTTGTACAAAGAAATTTGAACTCAGAGGAGTTTGGTGTAGAATCAAAATCTGTTACTTGGCAGGAGATCGTGTTTTCCTTTTGCAAACAATCTCTAATGTAGCTACCTGCTGAACCTGCAGCTGACCTAGCTCATAATCTTCTCACTCGTCTAGAGCAGTTCAACATGCATTCAAACAGAGGTATGTACTAATTAATCAGTACCTTTTGTCAAATTATTATCAATCGTGATGGTGATGTTGTCTTCCCAGGTTGATGCTTCATGTGAAGCATAAGAGCTATGCAAGCGAAAGGCTTTGAGCCCTGAGGAGGCTGATTCCCTTGTTACAAAATGGGTTCACCAGCTTCTCTCCAAAGTGTCCAAAATTCTAGATTTGTATATTTCAAGAACAAAGAAAGCAAATGAAGATAGTGCGTTTCTTACACACCAAGTTTTTATAAATGGAAAGGGGAAAAAGATGCATTACTATCACAAACAATGACTGCAGTTCATACTGTTGGATGGTTTGATTATTGTTTGCCTTCAGCTGTTTTGAAATCCATGATTCCAGTTCTACACACAATTATCACTTCTGATGCTACTGATCCAAGAGCTAAGAAACTACCGGGACCTTCAGTTTCTATCAACGCAGACAGCTCCCTTCCTTGTATGTTCAAGCTTGGTTAACCATGGGCAAGATCTGCCTTGTGATGCTAAACTTGCAAAACGTTACATTCCTCTGTTTGTCCAGGTACATGCATTCTTACCAAATCTGGTCATCAAAATTCACTTTTGTATTATTTTTTTAAATGATAATGATATGCAATTACGTCTTTCTAGGAGCTTGAAAAGAGTATTGTGCTGCTCTTCGCAAAAACATAGTTGTAATGATGCAGATTTTGTGTAGGCGCCATACATCTTTAGTGGAACTGGTGAGGACCATATTTGCTGTGTATTTATAGATGTATTCTAATTACCAAGTTCAGTATTCTTATGTAATTATTATATGTTTCTATTCTGACAGTTATCTCTCAAAGATCACCAAGTGTCTACGTGATTCATGTGAATTAGTTAGACGGCAGACATTTATACTACTTGCAAGACTACTGCAGGTGATTTCTTGTTTTCTCACATATTCATTATTTTTTTCATTTCAAACATCAGTTAAAAGTAGCTACTATCATACTCCTGTCTCTATTTCAGACTTATGACGTTGACTCAGAGGGCTAGTAAAGTGGAGAGGAGTTCTTTTTCTTCGGTTTTTATTATCTCTCGTTGATGAATCCGAGAAGATAAGACAACTAGCTGATTTCCTCTTTGGGAATATTTTAAAGGTGATTTTCACTGCGCAACTTGTATAACAAGTTTTTTTTTTTTTTTTTTTTTTTTTTTTTTTTTTTTTTTTTTTTTTGTCTCAGAATTATTGCATGTTTACTATTTGTTTGTTACAGTAAAGGCACCACTTTTGGCCTACAATAGCTTTGTGTGGAAGCTATATTTGCTCTGAATGACTGCAATGCTCATACTGGATCTAGTAACTCCCAGCTTTCAAGAAATGAAAGCCGGCTTTTCTCAATTAGGTGAACAGTATTAAATATGAAACATGTGTATTTCATACGATAATTTTTAACATATGGCTGGCTATTCATTAGAGGAAATGATGCGAAGTCAAGGTCTTGCAAGAATGCACATTTATGGCCACTCTGCTTAAAACAGATGGCTCCAGAACACCATTTAGCAACATTTGCTAAAGTTCGGTGGCAGAGATTCTTGGTGCAGGTCATCCTGATGGTATGGCTGCAATCTCAGGTGATACTACTGGCACAGTCCAGTTTGCCCAGGTATCATATTATATTTGTGGGGCCCAATAAGCTCCTTTACCGTACTCCCACTTTTTTTTTTTTTTTTTTTTTTTTTTTTTTTTTTTTTTTTTTTTTTTATTTTTTTTTTTTCTGGGATTGACACCTTTATACATGCACACATAAAAATATCATTTTTGCTAAAGAACATAAATTAGAATTTTTTTTTTGGCTATCTGCATGTCTTTCATTCTCTAGGCTGTTTACAGACCCGAAGGGTTTTGGTTGGATAATCTATTTTGTGATATCATATATGTTGGAGTAATGGCAGTGCAGGATGCTTTCCAATTCTGTCAAGGCAAAGACGAGTCCGGATGTTTCAACTAGCCGTGGAATGCCATCTGACTCGCGCTGACATAGATGAAGAAGCCGGGAGACAGTGGAGGAGCATTCTGCTGTTAAGGGGAATAACGGCTATAACCCAAGCGTCAAGAAAGGGCCTTACAAACCTACATCTCCCATCTTCATTGAGCTAAAACGTCTGCTTGAGAGCAAACACAGCCCTCCTCATTGTTCTCTCATGGATGCCTCCGGATCCCTTCTCAGGACTACAAGAATGAGATGACGAAATAGGTTGGTTTGGCTGATAAGCAGGCTTCAGAAAGGTGCTCATCTATGATATGCCAGAAATATGAGTCAATGAAGGCCTAACATCTACAGCTGCTGAGGGCAGTTGCAACCCTGCAAAGATCAGATTCCTACCAACCCCGCGGCGATCCAATGGTCCAGGTTCAAATATCGATGAAGAGTAAACTGAAGCAAGCTGACATAGCAAATTCACAAGGTTGCTTCAGCAATGGCAGAATGCAACGGCAGCGCTGTGCTAAGGGAAGTCAATCAAGGGGTCTGCAACGCCACCGACTCAGTTGCAATGGAGGGCACTAAGGCTCAAGTCTTGCTGCAGTAAGAACAATGGCGGCTAGTCGGACGGAGGAAGAACGGTCTGCAGCTGTACAATAAGAATCTCTTAGGAGGAAGGCAGATCCGTTTGATTCTGATGATGAAAATTGAAGTTTTAGCAGCCCTCGTGTTTTCTTTTTCTATGGTTTTGATTGCTATCTTACTGTCCTTGATTATTGTGGTTTGGTTATTAAGTGTGGTTTTAGTTGGCTTGGTGTCACCTGTGGGGTGTCAACCGTTGTTGTCTTTGTTGTGTTTTTGACTTATGATTTTGGTTGGCCTGGTTTAAGTCGTGGTTTGAGCTTCAAGGAGGAAACATTCTTTAAGGGAAGATTGTGATACTCCGTATTTGTTGGACATTGTATGAATGTCGTACGTTCGTACGAGGTCTCGTACAAGTGCTAATTTTGTGAATTTTTGTAAATTTCTTCGGGAGGTGTTTGTATGGGAGGAGTATGGTTGTTCTTAGCTTGTGAAACGTTGGGAGGTCTTTGTACGAGGCAAGTACGCTCGTACATGCATATGATGAGTTTACGTTGTATTTTTTTCGAAACGTTCATACTTAGCTTGTATTTCTCTTGTATTTTGTTTGGGGGTGTCTTGTACGGTCGTATATAGTTCGTACAACGTCTAGATGAGATTTTTTCATTATTTCTGTTCTTATTCCATCACATTATTAAACTTCAATTTTATTGGATTTATTTTATTAAATTTTCCTAAGATTATTTTAGTTATCAAATCCTTGTTTTTTAATTTCTTTCTATTACTTGACTTTCAAGTCTTACCTAATACCATCCTAAATCCTAATCCCATTATTTCCTCTTCTCTTTTTCTCTCATTCTCTTCGCCTTTTCTCTCGTCTCTCTCTCTTTTCCTCTCACTTTGTTGTTAATCAAGAATAAGAAAAATACCATCGTTAGTTGTATTACTTAAAGTTTTCCTCTCCGTCAATAAGTCGTAAGTTTCCTAGATATTATTATATATTTTGGGTAGTGCTAGGGTTTCATTGGTTTGTTAATTTATGTGTGATTCAGGAATTATTATTATCGTGTAGAAGATCTAGCGAATATGGACCATCGAATCTAAGTTTTGGTACTTTGGATTTTAGTTGGTTGAGGTAAGGGTTATGTTCAATACTTTTACTATACCCAATTGATTTTTTTTTTTTTTTTTTTTGTTTTTTTTTTGTTTTTGTTTTTGTTTTTGTTTTTGTTTTTTTTTTTTTTTTTTTTTTTTTGTTTTTTTTTTGGTGAAGAAAGGCTAGGCCTCGACTATACCCAAATTGATGCTCATGGTATTTTGAGAAATTATTACTCCGTATATGTTTTACAAATTGATTTTCTGAAAAATTCCCACTGTTATGTGGATTTGTGAAAATATTGTGTTTGGTTGAAGTGGTTGATTTTTTGGACTGTATATATAAATCCCTGGTATTTTTCAAAGTATATGGACATTTATATTTTGTACAAGGTGGAATTTTTGAAAATTGGTGAATCACAGTGGTTTTGGATTTTTCACATATTGGTGAATATGTTGATTTTGGATAAAAATAATTGTGTATGTGTGTGTGCGTGTGCGTGCGCTTAAAGAAATCAGAATCGAACCAACTGAGGTGTGTCCGGTTGATTTTGGTTTGGGGGTCTAACTATCTAAATATTGACTTCATGGTGGTATTTTCATCCTTCCTTACTTGGTGCTAAATTATGGATATTTTTATAATGGAACTATAACTTATTTTTATAAAATTCTAGTTTGGTGTGAGTAAAAATTTTATTTTGGTGTGAGTTATTTTTTACATTCATTATAATATAGTTGTCCTCATTTGAAAAATATATATTTATATATATATATATATACTATATATATATACTATAATTATTATATATATTATGTATGATGTATGGTATGTATGTATGTAGATGTATGTATGTATGTTGTATGTATGTATACACTATATATACATATATATATTATATATATATATAATATTATATAAGATATAATATATATGTATATATATATTATATATATAATATATTTATAAATATATATATACTATATATATATAATATATAATATATATAATACATATATACAATATACATACATACATATATACATACAACATACCATATAGTATATAATATATACATACATATATACATACACTATTAATATACATATATATTATATATATATATATATATATATTATATAATATATATATTAATTTATATAATATATATATATATATATATTATAATATAATTATATATATTATAATCTATATATATATATTATAATATATATATATATATGGATCATTCACGTGCGAAGACTATCCAGGTGAAATATGAGATGAAAATTTGAGCCATTGATCTAATCTAGATCAACGACACAAATTAAGAAAAATTATTTAAAAAAAACGTGCTATCGATCTTCCCATCTCTTAAGCTTTAGAATATGAACAAATAGGTGAATTTTTCATTTCTCTCAGATATTCTAAAGCTATTTGTTCTTAAGAAGTTTGAGGAAGGGTGCTGCAGATTTCTGATAGGATGAAATTGGTTGATTGTAAACCTCGTACACTTTTCTGTAATGCCTTTATTCATACATTAGGCATGGCTCAACAACTAAAAGAGGGCTGAATATTGTTGTAAATAATATTAAGTGGACATTATTATAGTGTTTATAACACTTGTAACGGTCGGAGGTTTATGACTACACTTATGGTTCGTTACAATTGTACATTATATATATATGTGCTTATACCTTCTTGTAAAGTAGTGGTTGTAGTGCAAGATTAATAAAACTCTCCCATTTACCTTGTCTCTTATCTTGTCTTACTTTTTCTTATTTTGTGCTGCTAGGAGCTAAATGGCCAACGGACGTAATCTCCCACAACACGTTATCAGTACGCTCAATTACGGTGAACGGTACAAATCCCCTTTTACTCGAATATGTATTTTTTTTTTCATAATTGATATGATATATGCAATTTGTATGTTTAACATGAAATTGCTTCTACTATTACAATTTGTATGCCTTTATGTATATGAATATGGTTGTTTTTGTGTTTCAATATAGAAAGCAATATCACCAATCATAGATGATATATATTTTTGTATGTGTATATACACCTAAACAAAAAAAAAAAAGGATTTTTTTTATCATACATCAATTTTTTTTCCAGTATATATATATACACACACACACACACACACACACACACACACACATATATATAGGGAAGGGTTCAGGTGCGGGTATAACTTTTCGTGCGGTTGTGTGGTTAAATCTGAGCAGTTGATCAAATTTAGATCAACGGCTCAAATCAATGAAAAAAAAAAACGTGTATGGAACAAAGAAGTATAAGCTAAGGCGCACCGTAAGTGTTAGATCTTAAGCACAACCGCAACGCACATTAAGTACAAAACCCACACACATTAAGTACAACCTCACGCACATTAAACACAAAACCCACGCACTTTAAATATTAACTCACAGACTTTAAGTTTCAACAACTTAACATTAAGTACAAAACTCACGCACATTAAGTACAAAACCACGCACATTAAGCATAACATCACACACATTAAGCACAAAAATCACGCACTTTAAGTATTAACTCACAGACTTTAAGTTTTAACAACTACTCACGATAAGCACAACCCCACGCACATTAAGCACAAATACTCACGCACATTAAGACAAAACACACGCACATTAATCACGACTTAAATCCAGCCGCTCACCTTAATTTTGACCTAGATGCAAAAATTACAAAATTGCCACCGCGTATTTTTTAAAACTTTGATAATTCTGAACGTTGATTTAAGCGAGATGAAATGTCCAAATTAAACCGCAAACCGCACCTGGGCACCCTAACCGCACCAGAAACCTAAATACTATATATATATATATTATATATATATATATATATATATATATATATATATATATATATATATTATACTATATATATATATATCAATTTGCAGTATATGTATATGAATATATATATATTTTTTCCAAAAATGAAAGGGAATGAAAAAAACAAGCACTTTTTGGATTTTTTTTTTAAAAGAGTAAACAATCCAAACCTATTTTTCTTCTTTGATCCACCCTTTTTTTCTTTCCTCTCCGATCTTCTCCGGTGATTATGTGTGTCGCGCCATGATTCGACGATCGGCGATGGAAACAACACCGCTGCTCGGCGACGGCGACAGAGTTGAGATTGATCTCCAGAAGCAGCTCCCAGCTCAGATTGGGAACCCATGTAATTGGACTGAAGCGTGTCCATCTTTGGGAGCAGAAGAAAATTCTGAATTTTCCCTTTTCTTTTTTCTTTGAAACGGACGGTGATGGTGCCTTCGTCGTTTTCCTTCTGACGGACATTTGTGGCAGCGGCGTAGGCCGTTTTTCGTCGGTATCGTCGGCGCTCCTGGGTGGCTCCGGCCGGGACGGTAACGGCGGCGAAAATCGAGGTTGTTGTCGTTCACCCACCTCCATTCTCGCTGTTGATTTTGCCGCAATCGCGAACCAGCGAACGTCCCTGTTGTGGCGGTGTTTGCGGCAACGTTGCGCGATCGCTCCCGGCAGAGCGTCGTGGCGTGACACGCCAGCGAAGAGATGGCGGTGCTGGATGAAGGGTGATGTGCGGTGGTGCTGGCTCCGACCGGCGATCTCTCTGGTTATCCGGTTTCTATCTCTCCCTTTTTAGTCTCGCTGCATTACCTGCGTATCAAGCGTATGTTTAAGGTAGCTAGGTTTTGCAGATAATCAAACAAAGTGATGGATTATTGTTTGAGCCGGGTCTGTCCCAATTCGGCAATACTTGGTGCACTTTAATAAAAATTGGCCTTCTAATTTTTAAAGTAACTAGACTAACTTTAATTTCCAGGCCTAATTATTTTTTTGATGATTTTGGGCCAAGGTTTGGCATCAGTACTAAATCTTTTTTTTTTTTTTTTTTTTGGGTCAATCTTTGTGATGCTTTATCCACATGTTTTTTTAAGCCTGATGTATTCTGATTTATCTGGCATAAATTGATTTGGGCCAACGATTTTTTTAAAATTGAGAAATATATTGCCTTCGAATTGCAATTCAGTTTATCCTTGAATTTATTATTGAATATGCTAATAAATTAAAATTGCTCATTGTGCAATTTACTCTGATCATATGATTTTATGAGTTCATATGTATATTCTATTAGCATAATATATAGTTTATTATTATGCGAATTATTCTTTAGAGGTGACCTTTGTTTT
>VALG01000885.1:0-42914 GCA_009835305.1 Ipomoea purpurea
TGATTATTTTTGTTTCTACCCAACGGTTCCTACATAATTACATCCTACCTCAGATAGATTTGTGTTCTACCTTGTACTTTGTAACATATAGATCTCATACCTAATAACATATCAATCATGTCTAAATATTTAAATTTATAACTAATATTAAATTAAATATATATTAAAAATAAATCATAAAACTTAAATCTAAGATTTACTTCATTATATTAAACATTATTTTCGCATTACGTATTCAAAATCATATTCAACAATAAGAGAAGTGATTAGAAGTAGCGATAGGTTAACACATGAAAGTTGAAACGACCATATTAACTAAGTTTGGAGGTTTCATTTGTACGTATTTATATATATATATATAATATAGATATATATATATATATATATATATATATATATATATATATATAATATATATATATATATATAATCTTTTTGTAAATATATTCATTTTAATAAATTATATATATACAGGGAAAGTTGGGAAGAAGCTACAATTGCTATGGTTGACCTGGAACCAAGATGCCATTTATCCAGTACGTCAATATCATATCAACTTCAGTTAATATATTATATATACTATCTGTAGAACCAATTATCGTGAAAAGATTGGAAGAAACCGTTTCTCGGCGATTCGTCAATGTTAAAAAAAGGAACTAAGGGCCCGGCCCACTGGATTATTGGATTAAGCACGACATGATGTCTTAATACCACTGCTTTTGTATTTATATATATATATATATAATATATATATATATATTATATTATAATAAATATATATATATATTATATATATATATATATATATATATATATAATATATATATTATAGCAAAATTAAGTGACGTAGATGTAATGAATTATAATGGACTTAGGTCAATATGATGTTTGAGATAAGGACTGAGATGATTACTTGGAGTAGATGAACAAATTAAAGCAGTAGAAGCAGTTAAGTTTAGTTTCATTATTTCTCAAGTTATGAAATTGATTTGATTTAGTTCCAATTATGTTTCAAATTTGGACCAAGAGTGGACAATTCGAACATATATGTATTTTTATTATGTTGTTATTCATTTTTATTTTCAATATGATTACAAATTACAATGTCATGAGGTAATATTTCACTTAATTAAAATACAAATAAAATAATAAACAACTGATCAAATCACGAGAAAAACTCAATCAAACTAATATGGAGAAAATTATTAGTATCAGTTAAAAATAAAACAAAACCAATTATGCGGTGGACGACTTCTTGTCAATGAACAACCAACAACCAACATAACAAAAACCTAGTATAGATAGCTCCTTCCTCTGATGAGAGGGGCAAAGACGGCTAGGTTGTTAAAGAGTGGCCACTGGTCAGGCCGCCTTTAGCTATATGGTGTACTCTTTTTTCTTTTTACACATTAAAATGTAATTAGTCATTGAATTCAAAAAACATGCAATTGAGTTTTTAAACTAATCAATTTCATTAATTAGTCTAATTTGTAGATTTTTCAGATTTATAACAGGTCATTCCAAATTTAAAATATTTTTTAAAAATAATTATTTAAAAATAAAAAAATAATCTCCATATCTTTTTCGTCTCCGCCATGGAAATGAAGAAACCTTCTTGGCCGGAGTTGAAGAAGTTTTATTCGTCTCCCATGGCCGGAGACGAAGAGACTTCATGAGACATTTTTTTAATAATTAATTTTAAAAATTATTTTAAAAAAATATTTTAAATTTAGGATGATGACCTGTTAGAAACATGAAAAACCTGCAAATTGGACTAATTGCATGAAAATTGGTTAATTAGTTTAGGGATCCAATTACATGTTTTTTTTTTTTTTTTATTCAATGGCTTAATTGCATGTTGGTGTGTAGTTGAATGTCTTATTTGACACTTATTCATTTTTTTAATTCAAATATAAAAATAAAAAATGTTATTAAAAATTTATTATAATTAAAACTAATATAATATTTTATTTTGTTTGAAAATACATTATTTATTTTATCAAATAATATTTTTATAAAAAAATTTAAAAAATAAAAATAAATGGTACATTTATAGCCACCTAAATTTAAACATCATCTATAACGCTCCTTCACTAGTACTTAAACTCATGACTTCCCATTTGAGAGAGTCACTTTATGCCACTAGACTACAAGATCATTCACCATTTATTATTTCATCAGCCTCACATTTTTTTTGAAAAATTAAATTGTTGCATTTATATATGAATCATAATAAAGTCAGGGGGAATCACGTCCCAATACATCAGCCTCACATTAATAGTAACTTACTCTGAATATGTCATACTAGATTTATTTTGCACTATTTTACTGGTTTAAGAGTCTTATTGGGATTTGGAGGATTTTTTTCCCCCCACTTTATTCATTATATTTAAAACAGCCCAATTTAACACTTTATCCTTGTATTTAACTAAAAATATTGGAAAAATTCGATATTTTCTTTCTAAGTTTAGAGTTGAATAAGCATTTATGTGTTTTTTTTTTAAGGAATATTAAATGAAAAAAAACTCAAATTCAAAGTCAAGGATGAGCTAACAAACTTGGCGTGGAATGCAAGTACCCTCTGCAATTCCTAATACTTACCTTCTATGTATCTGCAATTTTAATCTTAAAACACTACTTTTACCCGGTCGCCCACCAATTCCACCGTCCAAACCAGCCCCTCTTCCTATCAAACTATAAAACCACATTTAGCCACTAGAGACCGACACACTTATCTGAACCTGCACATATATATATGTCAATACAATGGAGCCAGAAACAATACCAACTTCCATGTTTCTAAGGAAGATCATCCTTCTGTTTAGTTGAACGTTTCCTGCCCCGTCAACATCCCCACATTCACCCCAATAATCCGCCAGGCAGAGAGCCATTATCAATGGTTAAAGCACCAGCGAGCTCAAACCAACAATGAGTTACAGCAAAAGAAGGTACTAATGGTGTTTGTAAATAACTATTCTGATTGGGTTAGTGGGTTGATTTAGTTAATTGGTGATAGGCTAACTATTTTACCAGTGAGTGACATTGACCAGTGATTGAAAATTCACAGTCAGTATTTAAAGATGTGCATTAGATATAACCTCTAAACATCTTCCGTCGACAAAAAGATCACAATGATTGTTGCTCCTAAGGCATTCGAACTAAAAAAGGTTAAACACGTCATTATCGAGGAGAGTCAAATTTGTATTTTATAGTTACAAGTTAATGCGAAGTGTCTCTTATATCTCATATTACTGCGCGTTATCATTGAGATATGATTATTGATCCATCCTCAGACCCGTTGCCGGGTAAACGGCAGGAGTAGCTTGAGTGATTGTTACAAATTGGGCAATTAAGCGTAAAAAAGGTCTAACAATGTTTACTGGGAAAAATTTCAGGGTCGGAAAATCCTCGACGGCTGAAAGATGCAGAGACATGCTCCTCAGTTAACGAGCTTGATGGCTTTGTATGGTATTATATATAATATGAATCACATGATAAATGCAATTTTATTAATTGGTATTGATGTTTGTGCATATATATATATCAAGATTCGGAAGCTGCATAGCAAGTTGCAGCATGGGAGCAATAAACGAGCTGAGGAGAAGAATCTGTTTGAAGAAATAAAAAATGCAGAATTAAGAAGACAAGATCTCATTGCTGCTGCAAACAAAACCCCGCAAGCTTCCAGTAGGGAAGAAAGAGTTCAAGTGAGACAAAACAATAATCTTCTGAGCTTATTATATCTACACTAACAAGTGAATGCATATATTCATATATACTGAGATCGAGTTCGAAACATCATGTTTTTAGTTATTAATTTTGTTGAAATTTAATGCAGAACATAGTCCAGGAAATTGAGCAATTGAAGACGAAGGACATGTCATTCAGGACTAAACTGCAACAACATCGCAGAGATCTTATGGCGACAGAGAAAGATATCAGACGTTTGGAGAAGAAATTGACGGATCTAAACGTCAAGAAACTCAAGCGTTTTTCATGCATTCTTCAACTCAAGAAGAGTAGGGATGCAGAAGCAGAAACATGAACATATGTAGTAGGAATTTTTTTTATTATTATTTTTTTTTTAGAATTACTCAAACAATATAAATTCAATCCAGTGTTATATATATTTAGTTAATTGTCAAAAGGTTTGATTCTTCACAACGATTAAACAATTACTGTAATAATATTTGCTTACAATTTTTTTATTTTATTTTTTTTTTTTTTTTGTTGAAAACTTTGATCATTAAATAGTTAATTAAATTTGAATTATGTAATGTTTAATGCTCAGAAAATAAAGAAATTATACTATAATAATCAAAGTAATCAATCAGTCTTGAAATTAAACCCTATTTTATTGAGATTTGATTCTTTTTCAAATCTGATACGTAAGGCAAAATGTATAAAGAGTGTAATAAAACTATATAAAGAAGAGTTTTAAAAACCAAGAAATTAGACGGAAAACACTGAAACCCATTGCGAAGAAGCAAAAATCTTGAATGTTCTTTGAACGCCTTCAAGGAGGCCCCCAAGCCCTGCAATAATCAATCCTCCTCGAATTCCTCCCAAACTTCATTGATTCTACTCAGTTTGATTCATCCGCTGTAAACCCTAGAAAGCCCCCCAAATCTTCTCCTTTCACGCCAGCTTCTTCTCCTTGAAGATTCCGTCACCTCTTCATCCTGGACCCAATCACAGAGACCCCAAAAGCAGACCCATTCCAGCATTGGAGTCAAAGATGAGAAAGAAGAGGAAGAAGAAGAGAAGCCCCTTACGTTTGGGCGGTCAAAGTTGGAGTCTTTTGTTCTTGATCACACCGGGCCTTATGAGCCTTTGGTTCTGTCTCCTCCCGGCGAAACACCACTAGTACAGGTGATTTGCCGTCTAATAGCGAATAAGAATTAATTTTGTTCATCTTTCGCTTTAATTTTAGCACATTTACAGTTCCATTGCTACTTTCTCCCATTGCACATAGTTCAAGTTTATGTGGAAAATGGAAGAGTTTATATAGTTTCCCATGCTTGCATGAGCTGCGAGCTTAGGGGGAATAAAAGAAAGAAAGAAAGATTATAATCTTGGGATAATTTCATCTTTTGGACAAGGAATAGTGGTGGTGTCAATGAGATATTTAAATTTGAAACCTTTTCTGGTTGTTTAATTGTTCCAGATTTCCATTGCTCTTCAATGTACCTTCTCTACTAGAAAATGATTCATCATAAATTTCCTTATTCCTTTCTTGGATCCAGTATTTTATATTATGCTAATTTTCAAACTTCATCTGAGCTGCTGAGCTTTCTCTTTTGCTTTTGTAGGTACCAGCATCTATTAATTGTAGACTTCTGGAGCATCAAAGAGTGGGAGTTAAATTTTTGTATGGTTTATACCGGAACAACCATGGAGGTGTTCTAGGAGATGACATGTTAGTTTCCTTCCCACTCTTTCGTTTTGATTGTACTAATGGATTTAACTTAGCCTCTCTGCGTTCTCCCTTTGCAGCATGATGTGGTTTTGATCTGTTCTGTGCATTTTGTCTTTCGTTTTTGCATGCATTTTTCCTGTCTAACTAACTAGGACATGTTCATGGATCAGGGGACTAGGAAAGACGATCCAAACCATTGCTTTCTTAGCAGCTGTGTATGGGAAAGATGCAGACGTCACTGATTCAACGTCGATCTCAGGGGATCTTGAAAGGAAGGGCCCTGTACTAGTTGTCTGTCCTACTTCTGTGATTCATAACTGGGAGAATGAGTTTTCCAAATGGGCAACTTTTAGCGTTTATGTTCATCATGGACCGAACCGGGAATTGATAATCGAGAAACTAGAAAGGTACGGAGTTGAGATAATAATAACCAGTTTCGATACGTACAGAATCCATGGAACCATTTTATCTGATGTCCAGTGGGAGATTGTGATTGTTGATGAGGCACACCGGCTTAAGAATGACAAGTCCAAACTCTATCAAGCTTGTTTAGAAATTAAAACTAGGAAACGCTACGGGCTCACGGGGACCATAATGCAGAACAAAATTATGGAATTGTTCAATCTATTCGACTGGGTGGTGCCTGGTTGTTTGGGTACACGTGAACACTCCGCGAGTTCTATGAGGATCCCCTTAAGCATGGCCAGAGATCAACGGCTTCAAATCGACTTGTCCAGGTTGCTGATGAGAGAAAACAGCCTTGGTATCAGTTTTGCAGACGTATTTGTTGAGAAGGACAAAGGAGGAGACCATCGGACATCTTATGCTCGGGAAGGAAGACAACGTTGTATGTTGTGCCATGAGTGCATTGCAAAAGCGAGTTTACCAGAGGATTCTATCAGTTACCCGATATCCAGTGCCTTATCAATAAGGACAACCCTTGTAGTTGCGGAAGTCCTCTCAAGCAAGTTGAATGTTGCAAAAGGATTGTTCCAGATGGCATTATCTGGCCAATACCTTCATAGAGACAATCCCGATGGTTGTGATTCGTGCCCTTTTTGCCTAGTACTCCCGTGCATTGTCAAGCTCCAACAGGTGATTTTTAAAATTTACCCGAAGCTTTTCTTGAAGCAATTGGTTGTCTATGAAAGCATTGGGAAAGGCTGCACTCATTTATATGTTGAATCTTTCCAGAAATTGATTTCTTTTGTTTATCCTGAAATTAAAGCTCTCTTACAGGTGAGCAATCACTTAGAGCTCATCAAACCCAATCCAAAGGACGATCCAGACAAGCAAAGAAAGGATGCAGAATTTGCGGCTGCTGTATTTGGCTCTGATATCGATTTGGTGGGGTGGCAATACTCAGAACGAGAGTTTTATGGGCTTGAGTGATGTTAAACATTGCGGGAAAATGAGAGCTTTGGAAAAACTTATGTTCACTTGGATTTCACAGGGTGACAAGATTCTTCTTTTCAGTTATTCTGTGAGGTAAGTTGTCAAAGGATGTCATAGATCCATTGTTCTTCGTAGATTTTTCCTTCATTGCCTCTCTAGCTTAAGTAATTCTCGTCTGAAAAGCAGGATGCTGGATATACTTGAAAAATTTCTTATACGCAAAGGTATTGTTTCTCGAGACTCGATGGCTCCACTCCAACCTGCTCGCGTCAGTCTCTTGTAGATGACTTCAACTCAAGTCCAAGCAAACAGGTAAGTTTGGTTGAATAATGGAATCTAATGCTTGTTTGGTATGGCTTCACCTCCGTAATTTAGATTTTCTCGCCTTTAGGTGTTTCTCATATCAACAAGAGCTGGCGGCCTTGGACTCAACCTCGTTAGTGCAAATTGCGTAGTAATATTTGATCCAAACTGGAACCCCGCTCAGGATTTGCAGGCCCAGGATAGATCATTCCGATTTGGCAGAAGAGGCATGTTGTTGTTTTTCGCCTTCTTGCTGCTGGTGTCTCTCCGAAGAGCTCGTTTACTCTAGGCAGGTGTATAAACAGCAGCTTTCTAATATCGCTGTTTCTGGCAAGATGGAGAAGCGGTACTTTGAAGGCGTGCAGGTAAGGGATGATATTTATTGAATTTGTGTTATTCGTAAGGGAGAATAGAAAAATCACTGATCCAAACTACTTTTCCAGGACTGTAAGAGTTCCAAGGCGAGCTGTTTGGAATCTGCAATCTTTTCCGGGATCTGTCTGATAAGCTTTTTACAAGTGATATTATTGAATTACAAGAGAATAAAGGCAACCTTAATCTGAGTGAGCTTGGGATGCATTTTCTCCCCGAGAAATCGTCTTCACTCGACATCCGATCCAAGAACCTAAGAAACGAGATACGAAACTCAGCTAGAAGACCTCGGTAAGCTTTTACGTTTCAAAAATGAGTAATGTATGCCAATTACTTGAATAAATAGCAGATAATGGAACATATATACATTCTTAGCTGATGAACTTTGGGATGCAGGTATTGTTTATGCTCATCGCAATGAAGCACGTTGTTAACCTCCGACCCGTGGCAATCCCAACTAGCGAGGAACAGAATATGCAACAGCGAAAATTTGCTGGAGTTGGGAGACGGAAATTAGATGCTTCAGATGAGGTGGTGGAAGATGCATAAGAAAAGGCAATATTCCGCGTCGCCCAGTTCATGGGAATGAAGGAGCTCGAGTTTAGCAAATGGATACTCTCTGCAACTCCAGCGGAAAGGGAAAAGGTGCTCAAAGATTACAAGAAGAGAAAGGAGAAAGTTCTGAATGCCTGAGTTTCTTCTTTTTTTGGGGGCTGAATCAAGTTCTGCAATGTGATGTAAATATAGTTAGCAGAAAAAGTTGACATAAGGATACATTAGTGCTTAAGAGTGATGAAGTTTAAATGGAAGAAAAGGGTTAAACACTTCAGTATACATGCCTGCAAATCTGCAATCCACAGTAAAGCCCAGCAACACCATCAGATTGATTTGAGCCCGAATGCCCCATAAATTGGACATGGTCTCAGCTAAGCTTTCATTGCTAATGAACTCCGCCCAACAGCCTATTTTAGGATCATTATGGCATTACACTATAGATCATATCTCCATTGTAATATGGACCACTGATAAATGTTCATTTCTAATATACTGAAAGTTCATTATTAATGTACTGAAGTCATTTTAGATGATTTATCAAATAATGAACCTTTTTTTTTTAAAACCAAACAAACAAAATTCATTACTGGCTTAATAACTCGGGAATACAATTGGGAGGAATCACAGACCATGATCCCAGGACAGACATAGAACCTGTTGCCCGTGCGAGCACGTGAGCTACTTGATCAACGTACCTTAAATACACTAAAAATAAACATTCAATGTACAAAAAATAACATTCAGTATATTAAAAATGAACATTTTATCAGTGGAGTAGTGGACCATGGTCTTAAGGTGAACAAATATACATACAAATTTATTTTAGGTATACTGAATGTTTATTTTTAGTGTGTTACATATTTATTTTTAATTTATTTTGAGTATATTATATAAAAATAATATTTAATATATTAAAAAATGATCGTTAATCAATAGTCCCCTTGTAATATAGATCTAATTTGTCCCTATTTTAATGCATTGTAGTGAATTCAACTTTTAACCTTACGCTACTGTGGTATTGAAATATTTAGTTTTTAATTTTTAATTTAAGCCTATGATTTTATTGAACCTATCACATCTGGTCATCTATTATAATTTTCAGTAAAGTAATGCTAATTTCTAAGACTTTTAATGAAAAAAAGATTGTTTTTATATGTTATATCATTTAGTATGTTGTTTATATATGAGCATTAAAAAAAGAATATTAAACTATGAAATTATCTAATGTTTCAAAATTAAAGTCAATTAGATAAAATTTTAATAGATGAACAAATGTTAAAATATCATTAGAGTTGTGGACTATATGTAGTCAAATTAAAAGTTTAGTACTAAATATTACAATGTCATATATATAATAATTGTGTGATTAAAACTGAAATGTGTTTGAAATATATATAGGTTGACTTTGACTTTTACTCTTATGGGTCGTTTGGTTCACGAATTTGAATTACCCTAGTAATAAGATTGCCTCCATGAAGGTTATGTGAGATTAATGGAATAAACAACAAAGTCACAAAGTACAACTCACACATGCACCTAGCTAGTGAGTTGTGTACTATGCACTTATTTGCTGGCATGACAATTTTAATTTTTATTTTCAATTTTCTTAAACACGAATTAAATAAAAAAAAAAAAAAATCTCATGCAAGCTAAGAGAGAAATATTGACATTCTCCTAATTAGTTAAATCAATTATTTTAGGATAAAAATATTGTTACTAGATTTAATTAAAACATTTCTATGAATTAAAAGATAATTTAGAGTATCATCAAATTCACAGTAGAAATGTAGAATAAAACAAAGATAGGATTGGATAGTAAATAGTGTATTATTATTGGATATGTGAAGTCTAGAAACCCTAAGTTGGTTCATTCCACCATCCATCTTTCCTTTACTTTATTTTCCTAGTACTTTCTCTTTTTGGCCGGATTGTTTTATTCTCTTTGAATGGATTTCTTTCTTAAATTCGTGTGTTGTTTAAATAAAGTTCAAAACATTTACATAAAAAATAATTCTTGTAAATACAATTTTACTTATATGTACACTTAGTTTATTGACACAACAAATCACACATGCATGGAAAATAAAAGAAGTTTGATTTGTTTAAAAACCAATATTTGAAGGTGCAGTGACGACGTACACAGTACGCAGTAATATGCTGAAAATATTTATGCAACAAAAAAGCAAGTACAAGAAGGGGCCAATGATTCATTGGTTTGTTGGGCGAGACAACGTTATCCCCACCACTGTTGTAGGAATCGTACCTCTCTCGCGTGCTATCCGATCCTCATACTCCCCACCCCTTACACTGTTCCTCTACACGTTTCGACCGGATAATGGACCAAACACCAAATCCTCAAACATTCGGAGGATCCTACAACGCGTGTTGTTTGTTGCCATGGAGGTTGGCCGCATCGGAGCATACCCACAGGGAATCGTCCTGCTGGGGGGAAAACCTGTCTGCACAATATATATTAACTGTGTAGGGGGCCACCACTCACGAGAATTGCAATCCCTCCGATCCCCTCGTCCTTCCATACTTAATACTTTACTCCCCCCATCAACTCTCATCTTCATAATGCCGTTTTCATAATAAGCTTCATCTTTTGATATATAGGATTCTAATAACATCCATCAGAGCCCCAGACGCAAAACCTTATAATTATCAAGTCAACTACCAACTTAGCTCGGTTGTCCCATATCATTTCTTGTCTGGTAAATTAAACTTGTCTATGCAATTTCCATGTCAATAGTAATATTATAATAATGTAGAAAATGTTGCACCGTGGATGTCTTTTTACTAGGGATTCTTGGCAACATGCAGAAACTTGCCACCGTTTGGAACAAAAAAAAAAAAGAAGACCAAATCATGCATGGCTAAGGTAAGTCGGGAAAGAATGGGTTAGACCACAGCATCTGAATTGATTCACAAATTCACTATTTTAAAGTAGGTATCGCTTTTTTTTTTTAGGGATTTCAAATCTTTGCCATTTATATTAGGGTTAGTTAATTAACTATAATTTGTCACTTTGGTCTGATATGATGGAACGAGTTTAATAATGTTTTAAGGGTTGCATTGTCATCTACTACTGATTTGTTAATTAACTCCGTTTAGTAGTGTGACAAGCTGGATGTAAGTATGTATGGTATGTCGAGTTCGACAAGAAATGTAGCTTTCAATCTCTTGCTCCCTTCAATGGCATCGCCACATATATTTTTGTAAAAAAAATGCTTTGCTTCTTTAAAGTACGTATGTACATTCCTTATAGCCTTCGCATAGACACACATACACATGCAAACAAAAACGCAAAAGAAATTGAGAATGTGGTCCTCACACAATTCCTCTCTAGCTGCCTAGCTTTTCATCTCATAAAAATTCTCTTTCATCTTCCCTCTTCTGATCTCCATATCTATCTCTCCACTTATATCATCTCATCTCCGTCTCTATCGATCCCCTATAAATTTGATGAGACCCGAGCTCGATCGATCATGAGTAGCAAGGTGGTACTGAAGAGGGAGGCCATGGAGGGGGGGGAGAGGGAGTCGCCGTCGTCGGCCATTACCGCCGACGACGACAAGAAGAAGCGAGGCGGCAAGAAAGGGGGTGGCGGCAACAATGGAGGGCCGGTCATGAGGAGTTGCCAGGCTGAGAAGTGCAGTGCTGATCTTCACGAAGCTAAGCAGTACCACCGGCGGCATAAGGTGTGCGAGTACCATGCCAAGGCGCAGGTGGTCGTCGTCGCCGGTCTCCGGCAACGATTCTGTCAGCAATGCAGCCGGTTTGATCCTTCACTTCTAGCCTGTCATAATTATAACGTCTGCGTTGACTCTCTTTCAACTCAACACTAGCTACTTGACAAGTGTCTCCACTTACTTTAAAGCACCAACATTTTTCTTTTTCTTTTGCCTCCTAAAAGAAATCAGTATCACACTGTTTACTTCTTCTTCTTTTTTTTTTTTCTTAATCTTTTTATTTTTCCAATTTTGCATTATAACTTTACTCTATTTTTTTTAAAAAATGTTTAGTACCCTTAATTAATAATATTATTATTAATTGATGTTTCAAGACAAAACATTTTATTAATTAAGGGTACTAATAAGAGTATTTAGGGTAGGGATTTCACCTTTTGTCACAAGAACTTCATTTACTATTCATTTTTATTTTTAATTCTTGATCTTTGCCGTATGACAGTATATATTGCATGATTTAGCTAGGTAAGATCTGGTCATATATGTATGCATCTGTACTGTGTTATTTAATTATTGTCGGATGACAATAGCGTGACACTTGTCATAAACACTTCATTTAAAGTTAGATTAGAGTTTAAAATTAGAGTAAATAACAAATTTCATATATAGACATACATATTGATTGTATTGATGTCTAAGCATATTTATACATCGAGGTTTGTACACTGTGTTAATTGTTAAATATATACTAATTGAAGAATTTGTTATATCTCAACTTAAATTTATAAATTTATGAATATACATTTATGGTTACATACTTATAATACAATGTATGGTTTTTGTGCATCACGTTTGTATATATAGTAATTAATTAATTATATATTTGCATGCAGATTTCACGAGCTTGGTGAATTCGACGAAGCCAAGAGAAGTTGCCGGAGGAGGCTGGCCGGACACAACGAGAGGCGGAGGAAGAGCTCCGCTATATCATCCGAGTCGTCTCAGGCGGCAGAAGCGGTGGCAGCATCTTCATCAACCCGCAATCAGTATCTGAAAGGACATAAACGCGTGTGGGCAGGTTGACGACAAGGGAAGAATTCAGATGTCCATCCAAGAAAATTCTTCTTTTTCAAACACTTTCAGATCAGATAAATTTTTTTACAAATATTAAGGATATAATCCTTATTGATGTTAATCGACTATGAATTGCCCTCTCTCTGATCTTCTGTCATCTGATCGTATCTCAATTCTTATATAGTTAGATATATAGTCTATATATATATATGGGGGTCATAATATTGAAAAAAGAAGAGAATATATGTTTTGGTTGTTTTGTATGCATCCAAAGCTGCTTCAATTCGTCTAAGGTTTCATTTGTATCTACTAATGATTATTATATTGGCTTTTACATTGCTAAATAAATTGCACGCATCGTACGTCCTGAAATCTTTTTTGTCTATTTCTGAAGTGTCCAATTGCTTTTATTTTTAATTTTGAAATTAAATCTGAATTAATTTCACTTTTGGTCCCATGACTTCTTGAGTTCTTATCACTTTTAGTGCACAATTTTGAATTTTTTCAATTTTGGTGCCTAACTTTGTTATTTTTATCAATTTTGGTCCTTTCAGTCAAATTGACGGTAAAATATTTCCGAATTTTATATTTTAGGGACAAAATCGTCATCCCATGGAAAAAATATTCAATATTTAAACCAAAGAAAAATCATATTAAGAGGAAATGAAGAGTTTGCCAATGGTCGAAACTATAAATTCCATAGAGTTGTCTGGTTTATGCCCGTCTTCCCCATTACTTCTCATCGATCAAACACCTATAGAGTATAATTTTACAGTGATTTTGTTTAGATATTGTTTCCTTGGGATGTCGATTTTACCCCTAAAATATAAAATTCAGCAAACATTTCGCTGTCAGTTTGGCGAAAGGACCAAAAAACTGATAAAAATAAAAAAGTTAGGCACCAAAATTAAAAAAATTTAAAGTTGTGCCCCAAAAGTTATAGAACATAATTAAAGTCTGGGACCGAAAAGTGAAATTAATTCAATTAAATCCTCATAACTGCTATTTGAAAGTACATCTTAGATGGGGTTACATATTTCATATTCATAATTATTGAACTCTATAATTCACAATTATTGAATCTCTATATTCATAATTACAGAACTATATGTTCATAATTATGTTCACAACTCTATGTTTCATAAGTTATCGAACTATATGTTCATCTAATTTTAAATGATATATATTCATAAATTATGAACAATTTTGAAACTATGTCCACCTTATCAAGAGGTGGAAAGTGGGCCAGTCTAGAGGTGGACGCGAAGGGGAGGAGCAATTGTTGCAGACATGAAATGACGAACCAGATAAATAATAGAGAAGAAAAAATTAGGGCTTTAAATTTTGATTTTCAAAATGTTAAATGCTTACACGTAGTCCAAACAGGATAATAATACACATAGAATTCCAATCAGCATTTACTAATTGTTAACCTGCTAAAAATGCTAATTACCCTTTTTCGGAGTTTGTAGTTAAATTTGGAGCTTATCTTCTATAGATATATAAAGTAACAACTCTCATTAGCCAAGTTCTTTCCCCCCAAAACTTAGGGGGCATTAGCTTCTACTAGATAATCATTCTTTATAATTAATAAGTTATGTTAATATAATAATATAATAATATATTAGATAATAGTAATCAATGAATCAATATAAAATAATAATAATTGGTTAGTTAACTTAATACAAATATTATACTTTCCTTTTTTGGAATTAGTATTTCCACCTACAAATACAAATTTATAATTTTTTCAATCCCTAGCCCCGATCATTTCCTTCTCCACATCGGTAAGGCTTCTCCCATCCCATCATTTCTTTCTTTCGTATAAATGTTCTACCTTTTTCTAACTATATTCCCCGTACTTCAATATGTTTGCAGTTTATATCGTCTAGTGTGAGGTTGAAGATACTTAAGGAGGCTTTGCTTCAACAAAAGGAAATTGAGGAGGAAGAGGCTTGTAACAGGACCCTAATAGTTTAATTTTTATGAAGAGCGTAGAGATGTGAAGCGATAGATGATGTGAATCGATGATGAGAATGACAGTGATTTTGATAATTTTGTAAAATGTTATGAAACTTAGAGTTAGTATACTGACTACGAGATTTGTACATGTCATTCAAGTTTCTATGTTTTTTATTAACAAGCACGTTAAGGGTTACGTGGTTCGTTGGGAAAAACAACAATCAAGGCAAAAACTAAATTGAATTGAGGGGTGAAGACGTTGTAGATAGAGGCCATTTCTGATCCTACTTTGCCTTTTTCTAAAGAGAGTGGAAATGTGACGGTGAGGAAAGACAAAAGGGAAATGGAGAGATTTTTTTATTTTTTTTTACTAGAAGTTTCTATGTTTTCTTTATACAAATTTATAATTGTAAATTTATATTAATAAATCATTATTGTAAATTTATATTAACACAATGTAATAGAGTCAGTAGCATTAAAAAAACGATTATTAAGACAAGTTATAATTTATTTTATATTGTGGATACATTTTTTTAATAATTTTGATTTAATAATATTATAACTTAATTATAAAAATTCTGCCTAATAATTTTAGTATTAAATGTCATACAATAATTACCATAAACAATGTTTAATAATAGACAAATTCTATTAAGCAATAAAAATACTATTATAAAATCTTTTGTAATATGGATACATTAATTTTAATTATTCTCGATTTAATAATATCATATCTTATGTATAATATTATACCTTCCTTAATAATTAATTATTAATATTATTACCTATATATTATGTATGTTACCTTTTTTCGGTGTAAATATAACATCAAAAGCACATAAATTATCCAAACCACATATTCAATTGCACTATAATGCTCTGTTTGGCAAACCTTGCTGAAAAGCTATAAGCTAGGAGCTGAAACTGAAAATGAGCTGAAAGCTGAAAAGCTATAAGCTCGGAGCTGAAAACTAAGACTGTTATTGTTAATTTTTTTAAAAGACAAAATGTAAAATTTTAATTATGTAAACAAACTAATTTAAATTTATGAAGATGTTCTTTTAGTCTTTATACATTTATCAGCATAATCATGATCTAGCATCTCATAATGAAGTAGCAATATTGTTGCAAAACTAATAATAATAATAATAATATAAAATAATAATAATAATAATTAATATTTGCGGTGAAGGTTGCAGATAAAAGAGAAGAGAAAAGATTTTTAATTGGGAATAGTAAATATGTCATTTCTTTAAAATAATATGGGTAAAGATGGAAAAAAAAGTTAGGAAGCTAGAAGCTTATTTTGGAACGTTACCTAAGGTATCGTTTCAAAATAAGCTCTTATTTTAAACTATGAGGCTTATTTTTGAGAACATTACCAAACAGAGCTTATAGCTTATTAGTTGCTTAAAATAAGCTATAAGCTCCTAAATAAGCTTTGTCAAACAGAGCCATAATATTTGATGTTCTTTATATATCAATCCAAACATTTTTAATATATTTACAAAAAATTCACTCCGTGCACCACACGGGCGAAAATACTGAGTCGAATTTTATAGCTTAATTGCTATCCCCAAATAGTTAATGACACCAATTTATACACTTGATTTTTATTTGAAGTAAATATTTATTATTTTTATAGAAATCTGTAATTATTCATGTCATAAAATTTTCCCTAACAGGCGCGCGAGTACAATTTGATATCCGGACCAGTCTGCAATTGAATGAGAAACATTTTCCTTTTTTATCCGCAATCTACCACCCAACATTTTCCTATATATATGTGTATGTGTGCAGATAGAGAACTGAGCGACTAAAATCTGTAATAGCATAGCAATGGCAGCAGAGAGGAGAGACGAAAACAAGGAGAGAAGAGGAGGGAATTTCCCTTAAAAAATGGAGGGTCAATAATACAACTATCTTCTAATGTGTCTGTTTGCGTAAACTAACTAACGTTGTTTGATTTTGATGTTGTACCTCGATCGGTTTGACGTTTGATTTGATTGCTTCAGGTTCCGGTCGTGATGAGATGGCCACCGACTCTGCTGTAATTCTGGATGAGTAAATCCTTTCGATCTGTTCGCTTGCTTGTTTGCACGTGTTTAATTTGTGTTGTTTATGTTTTCCCCTTACTTAATTTACTCTCTATCTCATTATATTTCTGTATCTGGGACTGTTTTTTTTTTGAATGCTACTGGTTCTATTACATTGTAGTATCTGTTCAAATACTTCTGAAACACAAAGAACCAATAACGCCTCCATGAGGGGCTCGAACTCCAACATCTTCCAAATGCAGTCCAACCCAGATACCATTGGACCACATAGTCCTGGTGTAGCTCTGACTGTTTAATTTAATGTTATTTAAAAATCTGATGTTTAAATAGATTCTTTATGTATCTTCAATTCGTATCCGTTGCAGTTTGATGGAATCACGAAACTGAAATCCGGGACTGGCTTGAATGCCCAATATGCCTAGGTAGTTCTCTCCGATCCCTTTTTTGTTCTTGCAATTATTTACTATGGATTGTAGCAACATTTCTAATGCCCGTGCGGCTTCTGTTTTTTTTTTTTTTTTTTCTCGGGTGGGGAACAACTGTCCCCAACCTTTAAATTATTTTTCTTATTATTTTTAAGAAGAAATCAATTATGCCAACAGCTTGATTGTTTCCATTTTGTTTTATTTCCATTTTTTTTAATTTAGTTTATCGATTTTAAAATTGGAAAAGGTCAAATAGACTCTTGAACTTTAGCTTAAAAATCAATTAAGTCCCTAAACTTTTTAAATGTGCAATTACATCTATTAACAATTTATTTAGGTACTATGAAATCAAAAACAGATTAATAACATGCTACCACAAATCATTAGGATTCAGGCCACCCTCAGATAAATTTTTCGACAAAAAAATAATCGGCAAAATAAAAAAACCGACACAACCTACCAAGAACCCAGGTCTAGGTCTCCTTCCGGAGAAGGCACACATCTGGGTTGCCTTCTCCAGCGAAAGGCGACCCAAATCTAGGTCGCTCTCGCCGAAGAAGGTGATCCAAATCTGGGTCGCTTCTCGCCAAAGACGGTGACCCAATGGTCGCCTTCTCCACGGAGAAGGCTCGTGGAGAAGGCGACCTTGGTGTCTTCTCCGTGATCGACGACCGTTCGTCGGTCGCCGATCACTTTTTTTTGTCAGAAATTTCCTCAGTCGGTTGCCGGTCACTTTTTTTTGTCAGAAAATTCGTCGGAGGGTAGCCTGATCCCTAATGACTTGTGATAGTCGGTCATTAATTTGTTTTTGGGCTTCATTGCACCTAAATAAATTGTTAATGTGTGTAATTGCACATTTAAAAATTGAAGAGGCCTAATTGACTTTTAAGCTAAAGTTTGAGGGCCTATTTGACTCTTTTCCCTTTAAAATTTGACTATAAGAATTTGGAGTTAAATTTATTTTTAATTGTATTCACTTTCCTTTAGGTAAGATATATTGCATCTTCTAATGGTTTCTGATTGGCATCATTTAAGAGTTTTGTATATTCACCAACTATCTATCTTTCCTAAACTCATTGGGCCATTGGCTAAAGTATAGAGCAACGTATAGTAACCACTGCTCGCAGTATCTAAACATTGGGTGCACCATCCACCTTCTTGTATGGACTGCAGGCATCATCAAGAAAACTCGTACTGTGGTGGAATGCATGCACCGCTTTTGCGGGGACTGCATTGAACAAGTTCTGGAAAAGGGGTATGAAATTCCCAAGTTCTTACATACATACAATTATGTTTAATTTGTTATCCATTGATAATAAGTCTTTGATATATAGTCCATGCAGATTCTGGTGTGCATGGGATTTCCAATTATTTCCCAAATGTTATGATCAAGCTAAGTTCGTTTATATCATTAACAGTAGTAATTGGCCAATGACAGGATGAATGATTGCCCTATTTGCCGCTGCCATATTCCCAGCCGTGCTTCATTAAAAGATGATGCAAATTTTGATGGTTTGGTTGGGGCTGTATGTAAACTTGTTGAGAAGTGCGGATATAATAAGGTCTGTAATTTTTTATGGTTTGGTTAGTATGTAATATATATCTATCTGTTCTTTACTTTCTCAATATTTTTAGTCCAAAAAATCAATATTCCCAGTAATAAAAGTGTCATCACATTACATAGTATGTAGTTGACATCATTTTAAATTTTTAATTAAATATAGAACACATGTTTTAATTCTGTATCAGAGAAAGGCTCCAACTGATGATGATGGAAAACAAACCAAAATCAGGAGAATCATAGGAGCTTCGTCCAACCAAACGTTTTCATCTGGAAGTGGTGGTGAAACGTCTGATACCATATTCTTACCCGAACGTTTGGATAAAGAAACAAGACAGGGTTTGGCGGAGAGAATGGTGGAGTGCATGGTGCTCCCAGAGGTGAGGAATCGTGTGAGAGAGCTTCCTATTGAGGTGCAGGACAGCATATGTTGTAATGTATACCGGGTATGCATGTTTTTTGGTAGATTCGATGATGATATATAACTTAGTTACATATAATCTGCTATCTTATTGATTATGATTATGATTATGATTGGTTATTGCATGCAGTGCATTGTCCCATACTTGGAAGTGTTGTACCTGTTAGAGGAGAAGGATGGGGATATGATGAAAAAGGAGGTTGAGGCGTATATGGAAAGGCTAAATCACTTCCTTCATGTAAGCATGGAAGTCTCAAGGAAAAGTTGCAGAAAGTTGGAGCAGATAGAGAGTGTTATTAGTAGGGCGATGGGACAGGCGGATGCTAATAAGGCAGTGGAGTCGCTGAGAGGACGCTGTGAGTAATGTGAAGATAGAGATGGGGAAATTAGAGGGTGGTGAAAGTGAAAGTGGTGTGTTCAATTTAATGGAGAAGTTCTCCCTCCTCCAGGCCACTCAGCAGGTGATTGCTGATCTTATAATAATGTCCAAAAATGAGGGTTGGAGAAGTGGTACAAATGTGTAGGGGAGTACGAGAGAGATTTGAAAGACGCTGTGGCTGTGTATTACAACATTGGGAAGTCGGCAATGGAGAAGACAACCCGTGGAGCCATCCTCCATTCTGCCCATCTTTTAAGTTTCACCCCTAGCTCTCAATTCAACCCTTCAGATAGAGGCTGAGCCGCCGCCGCCGCCGCCCCACCTCCACCTCCTGTTATCTGCTACTTTACTTTCATGGTTTCTTTTTCTCTTTCAGTGAACCCACCCCGACAGTTGGGCATCAACGGTCGTGTATGTGACCCTTTATTATCTGCTAGTTTATCTTTTATTGATGTTGGGATATTATTTGGAAATTTTTAAATGCATGTAAACTTCTTTTTCCTGTTAATAATCGAGTTTATGATATTATTATGGTATAGATGAGAAAATAATATTATTTGAGAAGAAATAATCTGCTCGGGTGCGCCAACTAATATGTAGTGGGATGGCATCTCTGTTACCATTACAAATGAGTGGTACAAGATCGAACCGCGATGATGAGGAAGGGCAAATTATTTTTTTTGTTAATTGTGAATATAGAGTCTGTAATAAGAGGAACGAATTTTGAAGAACTACACCCGCAAGGAATGAAGTAATTTTTCTTTTTTTAATCGGACAGCACGGTTTTGGATGCGAGTCCACTGGAAGTCCATGGCATAACAATTGATGAGGAAGTATAGAACAGATACTACCTTGGGATGGAAGTATTGATTCTTTGGGCGGAAGAATATTGAGAAATTACTCTTCTAAAAGCATTACCAAATATAACACATCCTAATTTTCTTACTAATTAATAATAAATTATATACTAATTATGCAGTCTAATTAATTGTTTCCTTTCTAGTGTAGTATTTGATCTGCAGGCAATTTTCTGGGAGGTAGTCTGCGCAGAATATACAGAACAAGAGCCGAAGGAAGAATCTCCGCCGCCATGTAATACACCAAACTCAGAACAGGGTGGTTCACATCGTCAACCGTCGCAATATAGTTAAAACCAGACGCCGCAACCATAAAGCACCGTACGAGGAAACAGCTGAAACATATGACCGTCACACTTCCAATCTCACGAGTCTTCCTTCTCTTCCCTCTAAACTCAATAGGGGTACCATCTCAGAATCATATACAGCCTCCCTCCGTACAGCAAGAATCCCAGCGCCGCCGTGCAAGAAACCGCAGCAGTAAACATCTTCCAGATGACATCCACGACGCCGTTTCTGACGTCAGTAATCCATAAAAACATCCAAAAGCTAGCCTGTACGCTGTATATTTCCGGCGTTGATTGACGCGTAAAAGAATCGGAGGTTATCGTCGGAAATTTCTAGCCTGATAATATATTTCCGCCCAGAACAAGACAAGAAGCATGTAGGTCGAGAAAAACAGTAATCCTGGGAGGTCTAGAAGTAACCGACGTGAAAACCTTGTAGGGGAGACCATGAAACACCTTATTGTGGAAACCAAAGACGATTGCGCGTAATCCACTTACGAAGAAATTCATCACATGAAAACGTTTCTGGGTTGTCATCCCTAACCGCGCCGCTCTTACTTGGCTTCTTATAATCTGAACCAGCGCAACCGTGGCCACGGCGGAGTAGGCGGCGCAGAGCGAGTAATACATGCCGTCTTGCAATCCTACTGATGAGTTCTTTATTACCTTGTCCCACCCCCGGTTAATCGCCGGCAACCACGATTCTCCAACTCCGGCGGCGATGAATTTCTGTAGCATTCTTGACATGGCTCTTTGACCTTCTCGGTTTATCCTTCTTTCTATATTTCTTGAATCTTGATATTAGGTCATGCATCGAAGATTAATGATGGAATTTATACGTTCTCATCAGGACAAGTTTTTGTAGTACGTCTAATTCTAATCAACCTCAAACAAGGAATGTTTATTCTTAATAGGAATAACATGTTTTTAATTAAGTTTGGATCTATTCTTACTAGATAAGTATTGCCAAACTTGTGTTATTGTTTCATGATTATATTTTTAATTGTCCATTATAAATTGGATACGGGATGCCCTTTGGATACGGGATGCCCTCCGTTATTAAAATCTCGACAAAAGAATCAAACTAATTAATAAAGAAAAATTGTGAATTTGATTATTTGAATTATTTATTTTTATTTAATGAATTTAAAATTTAATATATATACATATATACACATATAAATTTGAATTTTAATATAATTATTATATCCCGCAATTTATTTTATATGATTTCTGGATTTATGTTGAGCAGCAAACCCTATAAAATCAATAAACTTAGTAAAAAAGGACGATGAGCAAACTTTTCTAAAGAGCTTTGATATTTTTCAAGAGTTCTTTTATTTTGAATGATGAATGAAATTTGTAGTCACTATCCGATAATTTATAATTTATCCTCTGACCTACCTCTAATCGTTAATTCCAAGTTTCCAACCCACTAATAGTGTTATTTTTACCTCTATATATACTTTCATTTAATTTTATATCTCTATTTCTTACCCGCTTGTGGGAAGATGTAAATCACGGTGACTCAATGGGTTAGTAGGCAGGGCCCACCTCTGACCCGACAGAGCTTGTGGAAAGATGTAAATATCACGGCGTGACTCAATGGGTTAGTAGGCAGGGCCAAATGCCAGTGCGCACAAGGAATCTGCCCATTTTGGACATAATTCCCACACTGCCACCGCCGAGGTTCGAACCTTGATCTCTTACCCCAAATACTGCCCACTAAACCATTGAGCTACGCCCATGCGGGTTTTATATCTCTATTTCATTCGTCTACATGCATCCAATAAGAAGACTTGTGGGAGGCCAGGTCTCCTCCCATGTCTAAGAGGGTTCGTTTTGGCCATGTGCATCCTTTTACTTGTTTGCCTACATTCATCATAGAAGACTTGCTCATATGCCTCATTTTCATCATCGCATCTATTTGCATCCAATAAATTTTGGCCATTTTCACACCCTAACCTGCAGAGAGATACTTAACACCCATTTCATCTTTTACTTTATTACTACATAAACGATAAACCTATAACTTCTTTAAACCTAATACTATTATCACGTCTAATAATATATATTATATATTATATATTATATATTAGGACCTTAATTAAGTGGTGCAAGTTGACTAGGCTTACTAAGTGGTCTGGTTGGACTTAATAACTAATAGTTGTTAATCAACCAAACTCTGTGCCTAATATAAACCTGGATTGATGTGATACAGGTTTATGGATTAGATAGCACATTCAGTTATGGTACTCAGACTGTTCAGTAGACACCAATACACCATCTAGGGTTCTGAGTCAGGTCTGAGGCAAAACATGGCTAACGGTCTACCGTTAAGAGGCAACACAACAAGAACATCAACTATGGCTAGAGATCTACATGGCTACGCTTCCGCTCTCATACGAGGTCAGGTTTCTCGTATACTATAGTTCATTATAGTTAGACTATTTTTGATCAGTCTAATCTAATGTTCATAATTTTTTTGGTATAAAAACATCTGGTTGGGTGCAACACCACATTCAAATTCTAAAATTCACTTCAATTCCTAATTTATGAAACACGTCATATCATTGTTTGAAAATTTGTTAAAACGGGTATGATTTATGGGTTCCACAAAATATAGGCGAATGTGATGAAAAAGAATGGGTACGTTGTTATGTGCGTGGTTGTCACATAATTGTGGACATGTATAAAAGTAAGATGACGTTGTTTTAGTTAAATTAATTATACATACTCTTTTTAGTGTAATTTATTTTTTCTATATAATTTGTAAATTATTACATAAAATTAAAATTTATTCAACAAATATCATTAGATACTGATCGTGAATTTCTGTAATAAAATAAACAAATAAATATTCTAAAAAAAAAAAACAAATAAATAAATGTGAGTGTGGCAAGTCAAATGAGCCGTGCTACTAACCGTAGACCTGTCGTTCTCCATGGGTGGGCGGGGATGGGTGTGACCGACCAAGTAGGCAACTTGATTAATCATTATTGTTTCATGTAAAACAAAATGATTGTGTGCCAAAATCACTAAGATTATCATTTTAAATAATCACTTCAAATCTAGTTGTAATTATTGATTGAATTCGTGCTTAATGTGTCCACCAAATCCTTAACAGTACAAATGTGTTTGCAGCATATATGTAATTTGTATAGTTGAATAATTAAAATAGTTTAGAAAATTATTATTGTGTATACATTTATACATAATACAACTATGTAGGACTATTTGGTTATGTTGGATATTGTTGTCACAATTAGTACTTATAATATTCCATACATTCAGTACAAACACACCTGCATAGTTGTATTAGTGTCAATTGACATTGGTGATATAAGCGCAAGAACTTAATAGCCCAATGACAATAACAACACGAAAAAGCAAACAAACATCCAACTCATTCGAAACCCGTTGTAAGAATTGAAGAATCATTATGGTCAAAGTAGTTGTAAGAGGTATTAAGATTGGGAAATCTTCCTAACATAGTGAATCAGTCAAATACTGTTATGTAAGAACGTGATATCAATAATGAAATTCATCAGTGAGAGATTAATGTATATTATTAATATATTATTTTATTTTCACCCAATATTAATGTATCATTTAATGTGACGCAAGGTTGGGTTCAAATGTCAATGAAATTCAGTAACATATTTATGGCGTTCAGTCTGAGAAAAGAAAAGTAAAAGAAAATTAATAGAGATAGAGATAGAGCTAATAAGCTTCACACTGAAGAAATTGATTAAAGAACGCGGTTTTGAATGAAAAGGTCAGCGGGCCAAGCTTCATACTCACATGTATGTAATCTCAAAAAAAACTCTCGACCCACTGCCATTTTACAGCTTGACTATATCTGTATTCTCCTCCTATTCCTATTCCTATTCATATTCCTGCCACATCTATATTCGAGCCTATATATTATATATATTACCAACCGTCATATACGCGCAGAGGTAGGCAAATCTACAAGGAAACAAAATTAAAAAAACAGCCCTTTTTTCTTCTTTATGTTCTTGGTTTTCGTTTTGATCTGAGGTTTGGTTTGGTGCTTGGAACTTGGAAGAAAGATACAGTCATGACAGGAGGAAGGGAAATTCTTAACAAGATGAAGGTAGCTTCTGTGCTTTTGATTCTTGATTTATTTTGTTTTCTTTTCTGTAGCTGTTTTCTTTTTTCTTTTTTTTCCCCAGTATTTGTTTTGATATGTAGAGGGGCTCAGGCCTTTGGTTACTAGTTCTTGATCCTTCTGCTTACTGGTTTGATATTCTGATGTGTGTTTGATTATCTGTACATAATATTATAGAAAAGGGTATTGATTAGCAGGAAATTAGAGGACTTTACTGCAAGTTAATCAAATGAAGCCACCACTTTAGCATTCAGTATCTAGGTTTTGAACACTTGAAGAATCAGTTTTGGGAACCAGTAGGAAAAAAGTTTAGATTTTGATTAAGAAAATTGAGTGGCAGGGGAAATTTGGGTGTTTGTCAATTAGCTTTTGTGTATTTGGTGCCAAGAACTTCAAACTATTTGCAGCCCTTTCATATGGGGCTTAGAGGATTTGGTTTTAAGGTGGGCAGGAAAGGCTGAATATTTTCTATGGCAATAGCAATGATAGAACTCTGGCTCTGATTATCTCTGTGGAAAACATAAGACCAATAACCTATTACTTCATAAGTCTGTATCTCATTCGCGGTTTGTTAGAGCACTGGAATCTTCGGGTGCTGAATTTATTTGTTGTTTCAGGAGAAGGCATGCTTTTACACCTCTATGCCAGCCTCACCAGATCCGGAGAAAGGTAAAAGCACATCGAAGAGGATCACTCATGGCTTCCACCTATTGAAAGGGAAATCAAATCATGCCATGGAAGATTATGTGGTTTCTAAGTTTAAGAAAGTAAATGAACACGATTTGGGTTTATTTGCGATTTTCGATGGGCATATGGGCCATGATGTTGCCAGTACTTGCAATCCCACCTCTTTGACAATATTTTGAAAGAGGTAACTATGTTTTCCTCATCTCGGATTTGTCAGTCTTCTCTGTTGAGCATATAACCATTAATGTGCAATCCAACTATCATAAATAATCTTTTCCTGTAAACAGCATGACTTTTGGAGCGATACGGAGAATGCAATAAAGAGAGCTTATCATACACCGACAAAGATATACTTGAGAAATCAATGCACTTGGGGAAAGGAGCTCAACTGCAGTTACGGCAATACTGATCAATGGTAAAGGCTGTAGTTGCAAATGTGGGAGATTCTCGGGCCGTCATTTCCAGGAAAAGTTCTGCCAAGCAGCTTTCAGTCGACCATGAACCAAACAAAGAAAAGCCATTATTGAAAGCAAGGGTGGATTCGCTATCAAACATTCCAGGTGGGGCTTTGTGTTTGCATTTAAATGTTCAATTTTGCTAGGCTAAACATATCTCGTCACCCCTCTATCTAATTATGCATTCCCTAATTGAAGCATATTTAAGCGTTTCATAATCACTTTTACAGGTGATGTCCTCGAGTTGATGGGCAATTGGCTGTAGCCAGGGCGTTTGGCGACAAGAGCCTGAAAAGACACCTGAGTTCAGAACCAGATGTGAAAACGGTGTCGATAGACGACGACGTTGACTTCATCATTTTGGCAAGCGACGGGCTATGGAAGGTGAGTTGTTCCATGTTCACATTGCTCTCGTGCTAGCTTCGTTTTAACGATTTAGAACTTCCTTGTATTAACTATTAAGAACTTCATTGAATGCTGATATCAAATCTCTATTTCGCTCCTCGTGTTTTCCTAGGTGATGACGAATCAAGAGGCGGTGGACGCAATCAAGAACATTAAGGATGCAGAATCGGCGGCAAAGCATTTGGCAGAGGCCGCGGTTGCTAGAAAAGCAAGGATGATATATCGTGTATAGTTGTTAAGTTCCATTGATTATAGTTTGAAGTTAGTTTTCAGCTGAATATTTAGCATTTGTACAAAATTTTTTGGGGGGAACTATTCATGGCCGAATATATATTCAAATAAATATTGTGTGGTACCGTTTCACGTAAAATATGCAATATTTTTTGATTAAATGTGATTCTTTTTATAAGTACATGAAATTCTTACATTTTAAATTAAAAATAATACATGTTTCAATTAAATTAAAAATAATACATGTTTCAAGTAAAACAGTGAGAAACTAGTATTGTAATATGGGCCCAACTCATAACATTGAGTTATGAGTTTTGTGAAATAAAATTTAAAAATTCTCACCCATGTTCTTTCATCATTGTAATGCAGTTGCTAATTACGCTACGTGGCAGAAATCACTCCACGTGAGACGATTACGTGTCAAATCTTAATGGGGAATTTGGAGTGCCGGAGAGTGAAAGCTAGGGATCCACGAACCAAAAACCAAAGGCCCTTTCTTTCTTTCTTTCAGCCCATTGCTTTTTTCCTCTTTTTTTTTTTTTTTTCTTTAAATATGAGAGTGAGACGATGAAAAGTTGCAAACACAATAGGGACAAAATGCCATTTTAGCTTTCTCCCTGTGCACAATATTAGCTGCCAACCTCTTTCACGCTTTCTTGATGATTGAGTCCATACGACGTCGTATTTCAAGTTTAGAAAAACAGAAATTGGGGGGACGAATTTAGGCAGAGTGACAATTCGTTACTTTTTTTTTTAAAAAAAATAATCCCGTTTTGATATATTTTATTTTATAAATGAATTAAGAGCAGCTGTTAACAAGGATTCAAGCGCAGGGAAAATTTATGTAATTAAATTGTTGGAATAACGTCATAACAATTTTCCTCCGAGTTTTGTCACTCTCCTTGAGAATTAGGTCACAGCCGTTACTATTCAGTATTCAATTACTATACTACCACGTGTGACTGCATGTATATAAATTTTAATAATAAAATTAAAAAAAAAAGAATTATTTTTGTTTTTTAAAAGAAAATTACATTTTACTTCATAATTATTCATGTATTATTATTAATGTTACCACTTTTAGTTCATGAGCTATTAGTAAAATAACGGTCCTACTTGGTAAAATAGTTAGCCTATCAGTTAATTTTGATTTATTTGATTACAATTTTTTGAAGATTATTTGTCTATTATTAATTGTTTGATTTGGTTAAATTTAATATAAGTGTTTGGTTAATTAGTTTTTGTAACTTCAAAATGGTACAATTTAAAAAGCTATTCAAAACAACTTTTAATTAGCTTTTCGAGAAAATAAATTATATCAAACAGTTGAGCCTAACAATTAATTTACCAAACATTTTTCTACAATCAGCTAATATTATCAAGCTTTTTGTAATTTCAAAATGGTAAAATTTTAAAAATTTGTTCAAAACAAAATTTTCAATTAGCTTTTCAAAAAAATAAATTATATCAAACGGCTATCAGTTAATATTATCAAATAGTTATACCCTCTAATTAACCCAATCAACTAACAGCCGAACAGTCATTTACCAAACATGCCCGTTATCTTTAGTTTCTTTGTTAACTATTAGGTTAAAATTTATCATTACTTTTCATAATCTTAGTTGACTAAAATTGTTACTAGAATTTTACTGCTAATTTTTTACTCTAAACAAATCACACAACTTAGTAGCTAGAAATACATTAACATAGACAACTAATAACATCCACTAATTAATCTAACAAAACAATTAAAATTATTATAGTCGAGGCCAATAATTGAGATTTCCGATTATTATAATGGAGAGTAACAACAAATTTTAAGTGTACATTTTAGTATTGAATTTCTAAATTAGATTGGTTCGATTTACCTTCTCATTTGTTTAAGAGCGAGTTCATAAGACAGATGT
Source organism: Ipomoea purpurea (assembly GCA_009835305.1). Classification (NCBI taxonomy): domain Eukaryota; kingdom Viridiplantae; phylum Streptophyta; class Magnoliopsida; order Solanales; family Convolvulaceae; genus Ipomoea; species Ipomoea purpurea. The sequence continues at coordinate 28,577 of VALG01000885.1, forward strand.
GACGGAGTCGAAAAACCTTTTTGATAATTCAAGAACTAAAAATAGTGATATCCATAATATGGTTAAGAAGTGTTATTATTCTATGATGACTTGGGGATCTGAAATTTGATAATTAAAAAAAAAAAAAAAAAAAAAAACAGCAAGAGTCCCTTGCATGCAAGAGTGTAATGTAGAGCTGCCACATATATGGGTTTGCATGACAATCTCTAATGCTATGCAGCCACGCATCTGTAAGCCCATACCTTACACCATCATCTTCAACCCCTCCCCCCCTCTCTCTATCTATATAACCTTTACATACATCCCATCCATTTCATATATCCATCGTCTTCTTTCATTTTATTCACCACTCAATTAATATTCCTTTCATGCATTTCCATTCCCTCTCCGTCTCTCTTTAGTCCTTAATTAGATACATATATAGAGAGAGAGAGTGATGGGAAGTGATAATTGTGGTGAGCATCTTCACAAGTTTCACCCCTCTCACCAACTCTTTTTCACAAGGAAATACCTTAGAGACCCCGAAATTCCGCCGAGGAGGCTCCTCAGCCGCCGCGCCTCCGGCGAACCGGAAATGCCGCACATGGAGTCTCCGACCAAGATGCAGCAGGAGGACACCCAGTTTCAGAAGTTCTTGCCGTACAACAACAGTGATGACGACGACGATGATCCTTACTCGTCTGATAATTTCCGCATGTTCGAGTTCAAGGTGCGGCGGTGTACTCGGAGCCGGAGCCATGATTGGACGGACTGCCCGTTCGCTCACCCCGGCGAGAAGGCTCGCCGGAGGGATCCCCGGAAGTACCATTATTCCGGGACGGTGTGCGCCGAGTTCCGGAAGGGGAGCTGTGTCCGCGGAGATAACTGTGAGTTCGCCCCATGGAGTTTTCGAGTGCTGGCTCCACCCCACCCGCTACCGGACGGAGGCATGCAAAGACGGCAAGAATTGCAAGCGGGAAGGTTTGCTTCTTTGCCCACACTCCCCGCCAGCTCCGCGTCTTGCCGCCGGACGGCCATGACAATAATTCTCCGATGAACATGAACCACTGCTGCGCGTGTTGTCACTCGCCCAATTCCACTCTGATGGCCATTTCCCACATGTCGCCGCCGGGCGTCCCCATCTCTCCCGTCCCCGGCGGCAAAAGTCCCGTTTTCAAGATTCGGCGGCCCCGACATGGATACTCAGTTCGAGCACAACCCCAATTCCATGACCGAACTGGTGAGCTCTCTTGAATCCATGAACCTTAATGGAACTAACGCCGCCGCCTATTCTCATCATCATCCCACAATGAACCTAATCAACATGAAAATCCCCTCCATGGTTGATCTGAACTTCAACAACCCCTCCGACGACCAGCCGCAGTTCATTCTTTCCCCGTCAACCCCCAGCCCAAGCAAGATCCTGACGGCCACCGCCGCCACCACGAAGTACTACAACGACAGTGGGCTGCCGGGAATTGATCTCGGATGGGTCAACGATCTGCTGACCTAATAATAAGAACAAAGTTGTGGCGGACCACTGATCAACATTTAGGTGGTCCAGCTAATGCAGATGAAAAGGTGGTTGGACGTACAGGATAAGGAAGAAGATGATTGCTGTATATAGAGAAGCAGCTATCCCCAAGACGGCGATGGACGGTGCATCTCCTATCTATATTTGTATACATCTATCATCAAAACCTCTGTGGGGCGATGGTGATGATGATTTAGATTTAATCAATTAATTAATTATGTCATTGTTTTCCTAATTTAATGTCGGATTAGGTTATTGTCCATTATAAGATAAGATTGGATCAAAGGTAGTTTTTGGTCCTCCGGGGTTGTGTTTTTTTATGTGCTTCATTTTCTCTGTAATTTGTTCATCTCCAATGTCATGCATTTCCGTAATAGCGGACTTTGTCTACTTGTCATTTCCATAAGTCCACTTGTCTTTCTTCTTTTTATTTTTCTAATTTTTTTTAAAAGAAAATTGGGGACCATCAATTAAAATTTCGAAAATGTGTCATTTTTTATATACAGAAATTGCAACAATAACCACAAGATTTTAATTAAAATTTCAAGAATGTGTCCTTTTTTTATAAAGAAATTGCAACAATTACCACAAGATTCTATCTTTTATAAAGAAATTGTGACAATTAATTCTAAATTCGACTTTCGAAGTGGTCTATTTATTTATTTATTTATTTATTATTATTATTATTATTAATGATTTGAGCTGAAGGCAACTTAAATTAATTTACTTTGCTGACTAAGATTATTAAGTTACTTCTTTGTGGGTTTTGTTTACTGTGAGATTTATGTTTTTCTTATCCCTCAAAAAAGAATATTGCAATCATAACCTGAATTTTTTATAATGGTCTTGGTAATCAATTGACTTATCTGACCACTATTACTCAATTTTGATTTATCTTGACCATTAATAGTTGGTTGTTTGATTTTAGTTGAATGAATAAAGTTTCTAGGTTTAATTTTAACTTTTTGTAATAACTTATTCTAAAATATAATATAAAATTTTTAAAACTATTCAATACAGTTTTTTTAAGTAAAAATCATTTTACGTATAACTGTTAGCTAAGATTTAATTTATTAAATAATTTTATTTATAATTAATTAATATTATTAACTATTCAAATTTACTAATTTAATCCGCTAATAATTATTTAACAACCCAATATACTTCACACTAAGATGTGTATGGAATATAAATTTCGTCCCCTTCCTGCAAATTACATCACACTAAGATGTGTACAACGCAAAAAATTGTGTACGGGATAAATTTTGTTCTTCGCACTAGGATATTTTAGATTTTCTTTTCTGTTTTAATTTTGGAACATCAATTATTGAAATATTGGTTGGAGAGCAAGATGAGGTGGCGCACCAACATCTGAATGTGTGCAACGTGGCGAACATGCAAAATATGATGCTGACTTGTATGCCCGCATTCCTAATTTAGATATATTTGGTGATTGTGGACAAAAGATTTGGAGGAATGCAAATATTTATGTGTACAAAATATGCTTTTTTTCCAGAAAATTTATAAGAGTTTTATCTGCTGTGGCAACCAAAATGGAGGGCAGAAGAAGAAGAACTAACAATTCCCTCCCTTAATACTTTTAGGATATTTTTGCTAAAATTTAGCCCCTGCTGATATTACCCACAAAATATATATTTATTTCAAGGTTCATCTATTATAATGATTTTTTTAATATAATGTTTTAAAATATATATATATTTCATTTTAATCAAAAATGTTTTTTGGTTCTCGATTTACAAAAATAAATATTTCAGTTCTTGTTCAAAATATTTGTAAATCGTGGTCAAGTTTTTAAAATATTTTTTTATAGCTTGTTTATTTTAGATCTCTATTTTTTTATTTCTTCAATTTTTAGTTCTTTAGTTCTCTATTTCTCCAATTTTTATATAAAGTTTTCAAACTTAATTTTTTTAAAACTATATAATCACAAATTGGATACACTAATACTATATAACAAACATTAATAAAAAAAATGTGCAACACATTAATAAATAAATCAAAATTATTTAACTTAAATTATTTTAATCATTACAAAGTGAAATTTCAGAGAGCTTATGGGTTGAAATTGTTCTTCACAAGGAATAAAAGGAGCTAAAAAGTAAGGGGGGAAAGAATAATGATTGAAAGGAGGAATGCAGAAAATGAGGAGAAATGCCGAAAATGCGGGGAAAATAAAAGGAGAAAAAAGAAAAAAGTAGAGAGAGAGAGGGAGGGAGAGGAGAAAAAAATTAAAAAAAAATTAAAAAAAAAAAAACCGCTGCCAAGGTTCAAAGGCATGACCTGTCGTAACTGCTGTTTGGATTACCCTCTTAAAATGGTTCTCCTAATTTTAGAAAAATTTAATTTGCCAAAATGATAGATAAACATGTTATCAATTTCTCTGTTTCAAACAAATGTTATCAATTTCTCTAATTTTTTATTAAACAATTATCTATTTCTCAAGTTACGAAACATATATATATTTTTAATGGATGGATCACAAATTTGACTTGTATTAAGATTTTCACCAAATGTTGATGTAGCATATTTTTAATTATTAGGTACTCATTTTATATCAGTTAATAGTGACATGTAGCGTGTTCTTACCGATTTACTACTATACTATGGAGTATTAATTAGTGTACTATTTTCTGGTAACCACAATCAAGTTGATCTGTTATTGACTTGATAATCATAAGGTTTTAAGTTCGACTCTAATAGAGTTTTAGGACAATCTTACTTGTCTTATTAGGCTCATAAGTGTAATTCCCGGTTTTAGGAGGCTCACAAGTGCAGTTCTTGATCGACCTTGTATATTTTTCGATCCGAATAGTGAATGTACCATAGATCGTATTATCAGTACATTAACCGATCGTATTATCAATACACTTACCAGCTGCCTTGTCAGTAGACTTACCGACCAACCCTGTCAATAACCACACAATGATCGCCAAATTACAGCAAGATCTACACCAAGCATCGCGTCATGTGGTCATAATCTTAAAGAAACTTGGCTGAAATGATTTCACCTCCAAACATCCATAAGACATGGGCACTTATTGCTCTTGAGAAAGGGAGTTGCTTCGCACAACCTACTCCATTCCAACTAGCGCCTCCCAACCTCGTATGGTCAGACCCTTAATTAACCTCCCGGTCACGCAACTCACCTTCAGTTACCTTTCCAATCACATATCTATTTGTTATATTTTATTCACATTTAAAAAGAAAAAAATATTGTAATTCAGAATATGTACTACTCAACGATATTAGTTAATTTTGGCCTAGCCCAGCCCAAAAAACTCATGATTTTTTTATTTTGAATTTTCACATAAAATATCTTGTCTCATTAATTACATTTTTTGTACTACACATCTCTACTATTCAAGCTAACCTGAACTTATTAGCCTTGTTAGCGCATCCCAAGAGGAATTTTTTTTTTTTTAATTTTTTTGTGGACCCATTGAATAGAGAAATGGGGAAACACTGTCTTCTCTTCTTTGGTGCACTATCACGCCCACTTCACACAGAGTGCGTAAATATACCCTTTTAATTTTATTTTTAAAATTTTTGCCCTTAGAATAACTTTTTTCTTCATTTTTTCCTCTTCTCTCTCTTTCCTAAAATACCAAAAATCTCCCATCTTTGAAGTCGTTCTTAGCTTAAGCTGATGGTTGGTGTTTGCCTAGTGTACAACCTCAGATAGTGATTACAGATTTTGCCCGTCACAAACAAACAAATAATAATAATAATAATAATAATAATAATAATAATAATAATAATAAATAGTGTATTATTTCCACATTTAACATCACAATTATTAGTATGCTTTCACATTTGAGCGGCATTGATCATCATTTTTGTCAGAATTCCATCCTTGTAACAAAAATTTTTGATTGAAAGAAAATATTAAAAAAATGTTACATTTCTAATTAATTCAAAATTAGTACATTTTCACCATCTAAGAGGTAAGGTGTTCATGGTAGTATAGCTTTAATTTGAACTAGAAATGTGATTTATTTTAACTACTTTCAATGTATCTTGTCTTATGTTAAGAATCATACAAAGGAAAAGGGAGAATAACACAGAAAGAAGATGCATAAAACCTTAGGAAACTGTATCAGGATAATGGGCATAAATAATAAATATTTATAACAAAAATGAAGCCTTAAACCCTTATTTATGTTGCTAAGCACCTTGTGTTTAGATGACATGTAATGACCTCTCTCATGTGGGAGGTCATGAGATCGAGCCAGTATGTTTGAACATATACTACAATGTAATAGAGTTATATCAGTAGCATTCAAAAAAAAAAAAAAAAAGTTGGAGATGCATATTACAAGTGTGCATATAGATATATGATTACATAATGGGTGTGCATCTATCTTGTTTCCTAGGAAGCGTACGGTGTAATGGAGGACAGCAAAGGTGGTAGGGCACAAGAGACTGGATGGCCATAAAAAAGTGTGTGTAGAATGCTCCATTTTCATGAAGCATGCAAGGTTCCATGTACCTATCCCAGTTTTGCATGGGTTAGGTTGTTGCTTTAGGTTGGGATAATTGTCACTCATTCACAGGCAATGCCATGTACCCATCCATCCACCCCATTCCGAGGGGTCCCCCACCCCCACCCCCACATGCCTTTCCAATGACTTACTGACCCCAACTCCCTAACCCAACACTGATTCTTGATGTTTTTCGTCATGATTTCTTGATTGCTAGCTTAGCTTCTGGGATTCAATTCGCTGCCAGTAAAGCAAAGCTCTTAATTCTGTTTGATTTGGTTAATCAGTTGAGTTGTGTTTCAGCGGTTTAAAATTCTTTTTTTTCTTTCTTTGATTAGTGTGAATTACCTAATTTGTTTGTGGTTTGCACTTCATGTGTGACGGGAAGAAGAAAGTGAATTTGTCAGAATTGAATCTGGGTTTAATGCCCAGGAAAGGGCCTATATATGTAGTTGTTGGGCTGGGAAACATGCATGAATCTAGCTAGGCTATTGATTCCCATGGTGGACCACAAAAGGGAATGACCAAATTAAATGTCCTATGAGCAACTGTCTACATTCATTTTTATTCCAAGAGCCCAATTCAACATTCCCATCAAACCTAAACATTATTCCATTAACTTCATTTTCATACATCATTTTTTTTTGTATAAACCACGAGGTCGAGGTGGTCTGGATCTTTCTCTAACCGTTTAACGGTCCAGGTCCACCCGATAACGAGAGGCACGAGAGCTGACCTAAAGAGAATCGTTATTTGTGGGAGTCGAACTCGGATTATCCCGAAATTCTCCCCCACAAAGAGCTCATTTGCACTTGAGCAACCCTGTTGGGTTTCACCACATACATCATGTACTATGTTTCGTGAATAAAAATATTACATTGACCAAAAACTTTCACTAAGATTTTTACAATTTGACATGACTTTACTAAAAAAAAAAAAAAAAAAAAAAAAAAAAAAAAAAAAAAAAAAAAAGGAGATTGTGCATGTATATGTCTTAATCATTGATTTCATAGTGTAGAGGTAGGGGAAGGAAGAAGTAAGCACATGGTGCCGTACCGGATAGTCGTCCTACTATTTGGCATCCTATCCAACAACTTCTACCCATAAATGTTCCACCAACAATATAATAAAAAAGAGTGCAACGCCACTTACTAAAGCATGCAATCACATTCAATTTTCAAACCTTAATTAATATTGGGTAGTTGAATTTTCTCATTTCATAATAATTTTAAACTGTGTATTCAGTACGATTGTTGGTGTTAAAGATCCTACCGATTCAACAAAATCTCTAGAAGCATTTATGACCAAAGATAAAAGTGCAATTTTATAAAATGATTTTAAATGTGAAAACTCGAAAATAAAATTAAGCCATGAATTAAAGCTAAGGGGTGTTTGGGGTGATTGAATTGTAATTTCAGTCCTACCAAACTCTTTACAATTTCATGATTTGGTTGATAGTTCATGGAATTGTAATTTCAAAGTAAATTATTATATTGCACATTATTATTATTTTATTATTATTATTATTATTATTATTATTATTATTATTATTATATACATAACATTTTAGTTTTTATTCACTTATTCCTTTCAATTCCCCCGCCATCATTCATTTTATGCCTACCAAACAATATAATTTAAGGTTTCACCTTATTCTTTTTTTCACAGAATTATAATTCATTTCTACTCTAATTTCATCCTTCTAACACACGCCATGTAAGTGCATGCATAAAAGTCTTCCCACTTACACCTTTTTTTTTTCTTCCTTTTTAAAGATCACATATCGGCTCATTTGCAATTTTGATAGTGAGAACTTGTATTATTTGCAAACTCTATTGTCAAAAGTGCAAATGGGCAAAAGTGGCCAGGTAATGTACCTTTCCTTGTTGTTGTTATTGTTGTTATGTTATTAATAATATGAATTAAAAATAAAATAGAGAAATTTTAATTTTTATATGATTATATGGGCTTTGTTAATTTCGCACTTGACTTATAAAAGTGTCAAATTTTAGTACCTTGACTATGTAACTTTTTATCAATTTTGATCACTCATGTCTCAAATTGCGGCCACATGTTCGCTGTGAAATTCAATAGGACTAATATATGCGGGGGACAATCTATTATTAATGACTTCAATTTTTACATTGGTCATCGACTATTACATTCTTTCTACCTGACTTTCTGTTTCTAAGAGTGTGGATTTGTCAAGTCATATATCTATGCGGCGAAATCATTCGTCGCTTGCAGCAAACTTTCAAAAGCAACTCATTAAATTCTTTTATTTCCTTTCAAGCGGACATCCAGAGAAGTCAGTTGTTTATTAGGGTTCAGTGGACAAAATTACTGAGCTGAACATCTGGGTCGTTTGTAGATATATGTTAAATGGCGAGCTTGGGGGAAGTCGCAAGTTATCTACGTGAATCGCTACAGAACTCGCGCAGAATCCTTCTTACCTATCCTCTTTGTGCTTTTATGTACATACGAAGCAACTGATCGCTCTAACAATTTTTGCTCGCGCTGTGCAGAATTTTATCGCTCCACAAATAGGTCAAATGTGCCTAGAGAAGAAAGCGAAAGCTCATATATATTAGATGTTTCGGGCTGTTCTCTCATACATTTCATTCGATTATTCTAACTTAATAGCTTGCTGACAGTATTGTATACCCTCTACAACTTTTGGATCTAGGAATAATTGTGTACGATTCTTGAAACGACTGTACAATCAATAATTATAACATCATTTTTGATAACACGATTAAATGTTTGAATATATATATTTTACTATATACATTTTTGAGCAATAAACTAGTTGATAGGAACATATAAGAGGGCGCAAAAGCTCCATTTTTAAAACTCACCAATTACTCATCTACGGCTTGACTTGCAATTATCGCTTAGGATAAATGAGAGAAAGATAAGAAAACTACGAGATGGCGAGAACCAAATGGATACTAAATTGATAGTACGACAGGACCAAATTCGGATATAACTTTATGTCCTCAGTATCCGATTGGAAATTTAATCGGCTACAGATAATTCTCTTGAACCTTAACAATTAATTTTTTAACTCAGGATTAAGTCGCTTATTACATAAGTATGGATTCAAAATTATTTGTAATAGTACCAAAGGGAAGGTAAAGCTTAATTTTTCCCCCATTTTATAAAGATGTTTTTAAAGGTGGATTTTTTTTTAAATAAAAAAAAACTTATATCGCAACTTTTTCCCCAAAGTCTCTCGCACATCTACGCCCCCCCCTCAATTATTTTAAAAAGTGGTGGTTTTCCCCCTAAATACTTAAATGACATTCACTTAAAGCCTGAATACGTCATCGGATTAATATGATAATTTTACTCATATACTTCTCCAACAAATATATTGATTATAATTACATTAGATTAGTATATTTTAGGGTAGTAATGACACTCAGAGTTCGTATTTTTTCGATATTGATACTCAGATACTTCTAAATTGCCTAAATGAAATTATAATTCAGAAGTTTTTCAGGTTATTTATGATTGGTTAATATGTATCTCTATTATATTGATTCGAATTATAAAATGTACATTCATGAACTCTATAAATTTATATCTGGAATTCAATTTAAAAAAACCGTGAATCTCGGACATATAATATTTATTTCAAAAGGATTCGATACTATCCACGATTTTTTGAAATCACGATTCTTATTTGCATATTTTACAACGTGTTATTTTAATTAGTCCATACAATTTACAACAAATATAATATGTATTTTAATATTATTTTTCTGATTACGGAACATATGGAATCCTGGTAGAGAGAAAGGTCCATGTGTATGTATGTAAAAATAAAATCTACTTACTTAAGATGTAGGAAGCAAATATGAAATAATAATAATGATTGTGAAAGGACTATATTAGAATATATGTGTGCTGTGCAGCTTTAATCTATAAGAATACTGGCTTTGTTGCAAGTATAATTTAAAATATATATAAATCGATTATTGAAGAACGAGGAAGATAGTAGGGAAAACTAAAAGCGAATAAGGTATAGACTAAAGTGGGTATCAGGCGGTAAACTCGCCCGGAGTATAGGCGAACAAAGAACACTTTAATATAAATGACGAACGTCTGGGTAAAAATAGTGGCGCTTCATCACGTAGAGACGTTGGCTGTAAGCAAACGGATCAGAGAGGAGGGCGACGATATTGCCTCCCACATTTTACCCAACGTGGGTAGTACCACACGTGTTGACACCAACTACGAAATATTTCCTTTAATTATCGTCAAGAATCTCTCCAAACTTACGAAGAAGACTGAAATCCCCCTTCTGAACCGAGCCGTCTCGGCGAAGGTCCGGAAATCCAAATGGGTGGCGATGTGTTATCTCGCGTGCGTAGTACTTCCGACACGAGCGTCAAATTGGGGGCCACTCCGGGCCCCACGCAAAAACGACGCCCTCTCAGAATCGGCTTCACTAAACATAATCTCAAGTGCTGCCGCAAGGTGGTCGAATCCCTTGCCGGACCTCCTACCCAATCATATAAAGTTCACAATGTGTCTAAACAACACGGGACAGTGCTTTTTAGGATTGTCCTCAATGCTTTATACATCGTAACGCATCATTCACTATATCCTGCGACCAAAATGCCTTGTGTATGATCCACAAGCCAGAAATAATAACCGAGTTATACGCGCGATAAGACCTCAGACATATAAGAAAAAGAAAGAAAAGACAAAAAAAAAAAGTAAGAAGGCCTTCCTCTGATAGCGGCTGCCAGGCGAGTTCGTTACCGTCGCGGCACCCATGTGTCTAACTGTGTGCGGGCCTACCATACCACCAAAATTTCCGCCCTTATAATTATTGAGGGCCTTCTAATATCATTATCGGTAACTAAAACTCGGAATCGACCTTCTTAACCAAAAACCAAAATTCTTAATTCGACCGTTTTTTATATATATATTAATTTTTTAACTTGGCAAGGTTAATATTTAATAATACTATCTATACAATACAAACACATTTACTCATAACTATGGTCATCTGTAAGTGACTCTCGAGAGATTGTGCGACGGTTCAAAACAACCCTCTATAGTTGACTAATCATATATTATACTAATATTAATATATATATTTGTATCGGTTATTTATGATAGTTGGGAAAAAAAATGAATGGAAAAAAATGTCTATAAATAAAGGTGACACTTATTGCTTATGTATAGTGATTGTCAATGAGTCAACAACTAAAATATGTGCATACATTAAGTCAATAATTTATATTACTAAATTGTTAATTTTCGTTTTTCAAATTTTATCATAGAGGTATAATTCTAAATTTTAACTTCTCAATTCATTTGTAATATAGGGTCTCTCATACTTAGATTATTAATTAGCATATATTTGACTCTTGTAGTAGTGGAGGATAAATGTACTCTTAAGTACTACATGTAAATAATCTATAGTCGCTTTGTCTGATTGTTTATTATCTTAATATTTATTAAAGAAAAAATATTAAGATTTGATTGCTGTACCAGTTTATTAAGTAATCATTATTATGAATATTGTTTGATATGAATTTCAATATTTAGCACTAATATTTTATATAGTATCCAATTATGAATCCATAAAACATTTTCTCAAACTTCCATTAGTATCACAGCGTAAACGAACATGTAGATTATAGCGGAATGTATTTTGCATATTTTTTCTTAAAAATATATAATAAATAATATGATAAAGTTAAAATACTTACATTAATGGTTGATCCCCTAATTGGAATACAACTATATGCAAGCTAATAATAATAAATTTTGAAATGTATAAATATATACCAACATTTAATTATAAAAAGTGTTATGTAGATGTAAATTATAAATTATGTTAACTTTTTTACAATATACAGAAAGGATGAATAGATTTGGTCGGTAATCTAATGGGAAAGATTATGTTTTATTATGCAGTCGGTCTAAGCATCCTAATACAATCCTATCCATTATTCTCATATATATAGAATGTACCGGATATATCATAATTACATTGCTTTTTTGTTTATATGTATGTGACTCACTTTAATTATCCCTACAGGATGAGGGGTGCAGGCTTGGTTTATGCCCCTAATAATCTAAATGACATCGTGTTCGTCACACATTAGACATCTCACCTATAGCTTACTTACTAGTCTAACACGGAATATCAGGTTCGTGCTGTGTAGAAATTTTATTAATAACCCTAACTGTGTTGCTTTGTGACATGAGTCTACCCTTGAACATCAATAGTTGGTGTCTGGTGATCCATTTATACTAAGCTGTCTTGGTTTTAAATTATTACGTTTCAGGTGTCTTACGTTAACCTCTCAATACAAGCTCTACATTCCGTCTCACTGTATTGCGCGCTCACGCTATATGCGTGATGTTGTGCTGCAATTATTTTGAATTAATTTAGAATGATCATTAATGTTTTCAGTGAGGTAAAGATTGTAAAAACTTGTAATCTATTTCAAAGTATTGACATTAGTATTTTTTCTTTATTTCATTTAAATTAATATACTAAATATATATAGTGAGACCGAAGACCACGACTCATCCTCACATGTCTCTTTTTTGCCGATCAGGCGCTTATAGGTTTAGCTCACAATCCCTAGCCTAGTCTCTGTCAAAGGACAAACGATGAGAAGCCTCCGGTCCAATATTGAACGTATAGGACACGATCGCCGATTTTCCCTCCTGCGACCCTCTGGTCCAGAGGGCCTTACGCGCCGTTCACTCAGGGGCCACGTCAAGGGATCCACAAGGGTTTGAGTGGCCTAGAGGCTTGGCAGGCGGAGGCTGTGTCTCAGCCGTGCAATGACTCAAGCGTATCTCCTGTAGGGCAATAGGATAGATATATTCACACACCTACGCCCTTGGGAGTATAGGCAAATCAACCCAATAACGCATGTACTTAGTCGACCGTCATTTGGGTGTTTACCTGATACGCTAATAATTTCCTGATCGTCCCTAGGCCATCTTAAGCTCCTTCTCACTCACGAATCATTGCTGCAGATTCACCCACAGACTAACACCAGTGTTAGATTTCTAGACCTTCTTGGACAGTACTACCTGTGCTCCAAACACATACTAGTAAAAAATATATGATTTAACCCCTCTAAGTGCCTTTAACATACTCTTTATAAAGCAGGAATGACCGCTGCCAATCCAACTAGCTATTCATAGTCTTTTACAATAGTAGGGTTTAAAATTTTGTAGATATAAAATATTTAGATGGCCTATAAAATAAATGAAATTGCGTTATGTCATGACTTGAGATTGAATGGTCAACCCTTTTGTTTCTGGTTTTCATCATATTTAGATAGTCTCTATGGATAAATTACCTATACTCTTAATTGCTTGGATATAATTTTAGTTAGGGCTATTAGACCACACTTTTATGCAATACACTGGATATGTGTTCGAAGTCAAGGTGTGAACCTCAATCTATGTCTCTAGGCTGATACGCTAACCGATCAGCCCCTTATCTACTAAAGTAATTACAATACTCCGGACTCTTTAATATCTACTCAGCCACAGTCACAGTGACAGCAATCTGAGCTTTGCATCCTTTTCAAGATTAACTCAGGATTATCAATATCATGTTCTAGGTTCCTTATTAAAATTAATTCATATCGATTATAATCTCTGTGTGACAATCCTCTCATACGCATATAAGAGTGCATTTCTTTACAGGTTCGATGGGTATCTGCGTCAATCGATCTACCTCACTGCGTTTCATTCGTGACCTAGTTTACTTAATTGTGTAATTGTGTACGCTGGTGTCCTGGACATTATTATAAGCTTCTTTGACACCATGATAGGGTGATTCAAACGAGGTAACCGTTAATCTCTTCGTTATCCTGTATCCTTAATTGAATACTTTGATTCTTCACTCATATATAATAAGAGCCCTCAGCCTCCTTCAGATGGACCGTTTTTCATTCCTAACCTCTACGATACTTCCTCATTGCAATCACCCTACGTATACATTGATTTTCACCCGATCTCCCCACTTTTCCATCCTACAATGTCGTGAACCAATGTCTCCAACGTCTTCGCTCTTGCTCTTAACCCTCCTTACTATAGGTCTGTATGGCTCTTCATCGTCTTGCTATTTGCGAGATCCTTTATGGATTTATATCCACAGCTGCGGTTAAGATAAATTCTTGGGATGGCAGCTTCATTGACACGGTTCATCTTCTGTTGAAAGGCTAAAATTCCTTTGTGTGAGAATTAATGATCCCAGATCCTGTCTGTGGAGACGGGTCTGCGTTATAGATCGAAATGTATTGGTGACCGATTTAAGTTTTTACCT
>VALG01000886.1:0-12320 GCA_009835305.1 Ipomoea purpurea
CCTCAAGGCGTAACGCGTATAAATGTGAAATTTAAACAGAGGTGGAAGACAGAAGCCATTGGAAACTGTGACATTATAACTTACACAAAGATATTTCTCAAGTTCCCCAACAAATTCTGGCCTGTGACCCTGAAAACGAGTTCTTCATTTATGCCCACGAGCAAAGAGGATACTATACGTTCTGGCAGGTATTACTATACACTAACTGCACTATGATCATCTTCTATTGCATTTCTTATCATCTGTTGTCTAATTGATGATGTGCCCACTATTTTACTGCTTATAAGGTTAAATTGTTGTTGGAAGCTCCAAATCTCATACTATAAGTATTTGCATGCCACATTTAATTCAGAATAGGGCCATGTTTGGTAAAATGGTTGATAACTGATAGCTGTTAGCTGTTAGCTGATTGTGTTAATTAGAAGATATAAATAGTTAATAACATAGCTGATTGTAGAAAAGTGTTTTTGGTATTGCTGTTAGCTGATAGTTGTTTGTACTAATGTTCTTTTCTCAAAAAGCTAATTTGAAGAAGTTTGCTTGGAAGTAGCGTTTTTAATTTTAGCCTTTTGGGTAGTTGCAAAAGCTAACTTACCCAAATTTATATTATATTTTAACTAAATTAACACAATTAAATAGTGGTTAAATAGCTAAATTGGTCCTATACAATTTTTCCCAAACAAAGCCTATAACATCTTAAAGCGTATCTCTTATTTCTAAATAAAACCAATTAAAATCTACTTAAATTAAAATATAAGTATAGATGCAATGATGAAAGAAACTAAAATTAGTGTTGGATTGAATGAGTTCACATTCATGATTGATAAATTAAAGGAAAAAATTGTACACATCGTGATTGCTATACTTGTGGATCATATGCCTTCTTAACCCATCCTTTACACTATAAAGGATTTGCGGCTGATACTCTGTCATACATTTTCCTTTGGTGCATCTCAGAGTCAAGACTCTAGCAATTTAATAATTAAATATTGCTTTCTTGACAATTAATCCTATTTATTTAATAGCCACTAGTTGGTGCCGTAAGTAATTTAATAGGAAAATAGTTTGCTTACTTCTAGTGTGGATATTGGGTTATATGATATACTGTTGCATCTGATCTTCTTGGTTAATCATCCTTCCTTTTCAGTGACTTCATGCATGATATCTTTTCCAGTAAAAGTCATGTCTTCTGCACTGTTTTATCTTCTTCTGAAAATGACATCCTTTTGCCAATCATACAGTGTCATCATTTTTCTAGAATTCCACTCTCATATAATCCTCCTCAGATTGGGACAGTGGTTCATTATTATCTCTTTTGGTGGATTTAGCTACCAGAAGCATTGTTAAAATTGCGGCTTTTTGAAATCACTTCCACTCTTCTATTCTTCTCTTTCATTTTTACTCTGTAGATTGATTTATTCCTTGATTGACAAGCAGTCCTATAGTTGGACATCCACATGAATCTTTATCCGATCCACCTGTTGTCCAATCCATATAACTAATACTCTCTCGTATGGGTCCATAATTGAATCTTGTGCTCGGAAAATGTATATATATATAATAGAAAAAAAAAAAAAGAATTTTTAATACAACATAAACAAAATGCTTACTACTTTTATATTTACCCCTCAAAAATAGTTGTTATTTGTAAAAGTTAACAATTGTACTTACCTCCTAGAAATTTAAAAAATCACAGGGTAAATGGAGAAATGTTGGGTGATAATTGTTCAATTTCTGAAAAGATGACATATTTTTGGGCAGATAAAAGGAAAGTATAGGACAGGTAGAACTGGGACGGTAGGGAGTAATAATATTTTATGTGTCGGATTTCAATTAACGGTCTTGACTCTGAAGTTATTTTACAACTTTAATATTTTCCTACAATATTAAAGTTTAAATTAGTATGTAAACTATATATTTACAAATAAATTAACGTACTATTAAACACAATGAAAAAACTAAAAGTTATAAAAATGCCTAATAGAAATAAGTAAGAAGAAAGAGTTGATTTGATTAATGATAGTAAATACCTCACAGTAAAATTGATTCAGAGAGTTACATTTTAGGCCTTCTCCTAGTCATTTTCAGCTAATTTTATACAGAAACTAGAAAGGGTACGATGCAAAGTCCTCAACTTTATAATCGTGGGCGGGTGCATTTGTGGATTATCTAATTAGTTATATAGCTGCTAATGGATTTGTCTACTCATCTATAAATACATATACTACCTACACCTTGGTGATGAATGTTTATGATGTCATCAGCAGCATGGAAATGCTTACGCCTGGGATCCAACTCTCCTCTGGATGGTCACTCTCCGAATGAGGAGTCTAACGGATGGAACTCAATCAGATGAAGACACGCTAAAGAAGCATGGAAGTGCTGAGAAGATTTTTGGGAGCGGGACATTCCTGACGCCACTACACATCCTTCGGTGCCCGCTGGTGGAATAATCCTTCCAGCGTGGCAGCTATAGCACTTCCCCCGTCCTACGGACATGCCCAACTCGCCATGATTCAGGTTAGTATATTTGCACTCACTTTGATTAACCCATTTAATTATTAACATCTCTATTTGGGTGGTGAGGCAAGGTAAAGGTCCAAGTCCAGCACATGGAGAATTTGGTTGGGGCTAGGACTCGACGAAGGACTAGTCATAACCCTGTCTTTCGAAAATGTGAATGGCGGTCTATAAAAAACATAAATTGGTGCATTCATACTAGCTATAACTTTTGAGCGAGTTGGTTTAATTTAGCGTATAAGGTGTGAGTTGCAAACATACGTGTTGCGTTATTTCAGGCCAGTTGGGCGAATATTTTTTCACGGGAGACACAATAGTGAGAAATTTAATGGCCTATGTCACATGTTGGCTATCTTTCTGGTAAGTAAAAGGCACAGCTCCAATACTCAATGTTTCCAAAATGCATGGCCTGTATAAGAATCAAAGTTAGGCTTCGTAACCAGTATATAGTTTTGTGAATAGTATAAGCGTAAATTGATCTTCAAATCATATGTATTGCCTATTTATTTATTATACTTATATTATATGACCCTGAGGCGGCATAGACACTTGCATGATCTAACTAAAGAATGAGGAGGAGGAGGGAGGAAAGAAAGAGGAAAGCAGTAGGTGGGTGCTACTAGAGCCGTTGTGGCACTCACTGGATCACTGAGACTCAAAAAGCAGATGCTTTATAAGGTCTGCCACAATGGGATAATGTCTAGCAGGCTGCTCTTCCTCAGTTACGGAATAAGCTGGGACTGACTTCCAAGCCCATTTATGATGACTTTCATTAAAATGGGAACTACGTTAGTACGTACGCGGATTAACAACACTTTGACAACCATAGGCAACTCTAAAGCCTACCTGAAAATTTTGGCCCAAAGAATGACTACACAAGCAGAAGGGTACAATGCAATTTTTTCGTCTCGATAGAAGATAATCAAATGTTGATTATTGTTCATGCTCTTTTCTGTTTAAATCCAGAGTGTACAATGTACCGATAATCGCACATTCTAGTGCCTTATCCTGGCGCCTTGTTCTTTGCTATCTTACTGTACCCCAAGAGCTCACAAAGCAAATATCTTATTACCACTGTAGGGGAATTTCAAATGTTGAAATTGGCTATCTTATTAACCGATGTGTCATATTATATAAATGTGAATATTTAATGAATTGGTCACCATAACATCGGGCATTGTTATATTTGTCGCATCTCACGGCCAATCACAATGTCCATGTTTTTCGTATGTACGACGTACGGGACGGGTCGCCTAGTGCGGTGTAAACCCATTTTTGACGGGCCTCTAGGGGATGGGGGATGAGGAGATGGGGATTGATGAAATTAGGAAAATTGATAACATGTGTACTATGCCAAGGACCTTATAGTCAGCAAGATGACATCAATATTGGCTTCTTATATAACGGAGATTGTGGGTTTGAGGCTTAGTGACTCTTACAAAATATAGACGCTCTTTAGGTATGACAGCACACTAGCATAAAATTCTCATTTAGAATTGTAAGCACTACAATCATATCATAGTTTATCTTATTTAGTTCAAGAGTGGAACATAGAGAAATGGGAATAACTTTACAACTCCTTATTCAATTAACAAGCAGCCATGCCAAGTAATGGCAGAAAGTTGGTTCCCATCCCGCTGCGCCCATGCAACAGCAATTATCTTAATTTATTGCCTCACAAAATATCGAAATAAATACCAACTCCATGAGATCTGGATCTGGTATATATCGATCCTACCACAACCTCTCTCAGATCAAGCAGAAAGGGTTTGGAGCAATCACGGATACTCCGTGGTATGCATACCATGGGAATACCGTGCTTCTTTGCTTGCTTCCAAGATTTCCTATTGAGTAGTGCCGGCTTTGACTTCTGCAGACGGCGGAGAGTTCTCACCAGACGCGCCTCAGTAGCAATGGCTTATTTCTTCACAAAAGTCTTGAAGAGCTGGAAGTTGTCTTCTTGCATGAGATCGTCCGACAATCGCAGGTACGTAAAACCCGACATCTTGAGCTTGGGAGAACAGTTAAGGTTGACACCATTTGGTCGAACATTCAATAGTATTTGGTCGTAGGCTGCCGCATCATATCTTGGCAGTGCATTTTCACCCGCAACGTCAATATACTCCTTCCACCCACCACTCAACACCTGGCCATGGCACAATTGAAAAGTAATCTTAAAATGATTTCTAAAACTGTCACTGGAAATTATAGAATTTCCGACCACCTTAATCTTAAATCAAGTCGAAAGTAAAAAGTGGTCGGAAATAACAACAAAGGTTTTTTCGGATACCAAAAGTGGTCGGAACAAGACTTTCTACTTGATTTAAGATCATTTTCAGGTAGTCGGAAATTCCATAATTTTCAGTAGCGTGTTGTGTACATGGTTTGTGCGATGAAAGATTAAAGATTAATTATGTGATTTAGTTGATATGTCTCCGAACACAACTGAAAATTATAGAATTTCTGACCATCTGAAAGTGATCTTAAATCAAGTTGAAAGTCTTGTTTCGACCATTTTTGGTATCCAAAAAACCTTTGTTGCTATTTCTGACCACTTTTTGCTTTCAGGTAAATTTCAGATTGGTTAATAATAATGTTAAACCTGTTGAACAAGTTGTTCAGGAGAACTCTTAGCTTCTGCGCTTTGCTCGGAGTTTCTCATCTCAAGGCATGTGAAGTTCAAAGTTGCATAATGGCGTCCCAGCATCCTGGCTATGGGCCGATATCCATCTCGCCCGTACAGGTTGTAGAACCCCGCCGTCAGCTCTGCTGCATGGCTCGAGTCACTATACCACCAATGGATTCCAGAAACCTATAAATATATATACATATATGTCAGTGAATGACAACGTAATTAACAAGCTAGATCGACATGTTAGTTGTGTTTAGAATTGAAAAAGGATCGGAGATTTACGTACTTTGGCGGCTATGTTGACCTTATATCCGACAAAAACCTTGTTGGCTTCTCCGAGGATTTGGTCACCGTGAATGATGAGCTTGTTAGAGTACCAGGTCAAGAAGAACTTGCCGAAGTCGGTTTGGTAAGTGCCTTTGGTTTGAAAGAAGCCTGTTTTGTCCGGTGTGTCATTGTACGTTCCGGCGTTTCCCGGCATCTCCCAATTCCCATGCCCCGCCACCTCGTTCGCCTTTTTCCAGTCAGCTACCATGTACTTGTCATAACACTACAATAAGTACATTAGTCTCCTTAATTATTTTAAAAGTGGCGGTTTTCTCATCTTATATATTAAATTGACATTTCTACTCTTAAAATAAACATTTTATTTATTTTTCTTCTCCAACAAATTATTGCGTATACGTAGGGATGAACACGGTTCGATTCGAATTGAACCGGACACTATAGCAATCGAATTAAAAGTTTCTGGTTATGATTCAGATCCAAAACCCAATATTTGGATTTCAGTTTATTAAAATTATGAATAAAAAAACTGATTCCTGATCCAGATCCGGTTCGCAATTTTGAACCGTCTTTATTTTAAAATTTTATTTTTTTTTTAAAATAGTCTAAATTCAACAATAAATGTTTTTTTTTTCCCAGTTCGGAACATGAATTGGCCGTCCCGGTTTTCGCGATTTTAATTCGATTCTAGATTGTAATTAGAATATTTCGCTTTGGTTACTATACTGTGTGTTTGGGTTTGAACTAAATTGTGGTCATAATTTGTTGGAGAAGAAAAATAAATAAAATATTTATTTTAAAGGTAAATATGTTCATTTAACATTTCAGGGAAAAAACAGCCACTTGAATAATTTATGGGAAAAAGTGCTATAAGTATATAACTCAGGGGGAAAGTGTCATTTTCCTTTTTTTTTTTAAACCCAAATTAGTATCTATTTTATACATTTTCTATTTATTCCCGTTCAAAGAGTCAAAACCCCACCACTAGGTTCGTTCCTGTGACATTCTATTCAAGGGGAGCCACAGAGGTGCCACACAAGTGTGCTTGCCATACAATCAACATTTTAGTCTTTAAATTGTTTCCTAACTATTAATGTAGTCCATAGTTTTTAATTTCAACCAACTTGATCCTCGAATTATTTAAAATTTTGTCAATTAAACCCCTTTCATGGAGCAAATTGACAAAATTTTAAAAATATGAAAATCACTATTTTGGTCCCTGAAAGGGTTTAATTGACGAAATTTTAAACAATTCAATGATCAAAATGGTTGAAATCGAAAACTAAGAACTACATTGATAGTTGGGAAACAATTGAGGACCAAAATGTTGATTAACGATCTATAATACGGAGTATATATCAACATAAATCTGTAATCTAATTATCAGTTCAGTCTTTTAGTTTAAACTAACAAAACAAATCAGGTACCAAAAAAAAGAAAAAAAGAGCCAACCCCATAACAAAAAATAAACCCTTTAGTGTACTATGTTACGAGTAATTCCGGTCAAGTTCATCTAGTAACCGCAAAATTGCAAATTTAACTCCGTATTGATCCTTTTTGATTTGAACTGGTCAGCTATAAATAATTTAAGTTCGTTAACCTCATAATCATTTGTCCATTAGGATCACAATACAAGTTTCACCCTTGTGCACTTTCCGGTAGGGGTTGCGAAATTTCTAGTGGATCAAAATGTCAAATATAATGTTGAGTTGGTCAAAGTACTATAAGGTCCCTGTACTATATTGTTTTGTTCAATTTAATCCTTTTACTTTAATTTTGTTCAATTTAGTCCTTATACTTTAAAAATGTTAAATTAAGGACAATAGTTGATTTGACGCTAACATCATACTTACATGCCAACTGATATATTATTTTATAAATATTTAAAATTAATTATTTTTACCACCAATATTTCATATATATATTATATATATGTCCAAAATAAATATTAATTTTGAACATATTAATTTAATTTAAAATTATATTTGTTGCAAAAATCATTCATTTTAAATATTTATAAAATAATATATGAGTTGACATATAAGTATGATGACATGTTAGAGATGATATCAAGGTCATATGTGATTAATTGTTTCACTTTAAAGTATATGGACTAAAAACAATATATTATAATACAGAGACCTCGTAAATACTTTTCCCCGGTTAGTCTCACCTGAAATTCCCCAATACCGGGATAAACCCATCCTTGAGTCTCTGGGTAAGAAGGATATCTGAGCTCCCCAGCAGCACCACACCCCACTTCAATGTCTACAATGTCTCCACCCTCCAAAAACTCAATCATGTTGTCTCTAAAACTCACCATGAAGTCACTATACATCTATATAATACAATAAAACAAAAATAATACAATCCAAATTAAAGGTTAAAATTTAAGATTAGATCAAAATCACTCAACTAATTAAATTAAACACATCTTTTAATTACCTGAATAGCAGTGCGACCCTGAAAGAGGGCTTGGTTATCAACACC
The DNA here is from genome assembly GCA_009835305.1 of Ipomoea purpurea. Classification (NCBI taxonomy): domain Eukaryota; kingdom Viridiplantae; phylum Streptophyta; class Magnoliopsida; order Solanales; family Convolvulaceae; genus Ipomoea; species Ipomoea purpurea. Next base: position 7,928 of record VALG01000886.1, read on the forward strand.
GAGGGAAAGGTACTCCCGGTTTCTATTTCCGGCCTTGTTGGTGTAAAAGATGTCGGGGTTTTGGTCGCCGACGGCGACCACCCACGGCGGGAGGGGGATGTAAACGTCGTCGCCGACGTTGCCGCCGCACTGGTGAAACGACATGATAGCCTGGATTTTGAGACCACATTTCTTGACAACCTGGAAGAGTTGTTTGTAAGCTGACCAATCATACTCCTTAGGCCCCTTGGCTTCAATGATCCCCCACCAGACATCCACCATGATCCCATCACAACCTGCGTCTTTCAGCTTCTTCAGCTGCGCTTCGAGGTTGTCTTTGTTTGGGAAAACGTTGTCAGCAGTAACAACTCCCAACTGTTTTAATTTGTTCATACAAATATATAACTAACGTTAATTACGATATTATATTCTAGCTGTCCAATAAGAACATATAAATGATATAATAATATAATGCACCATTTTGAAATATGATTTCAATTACCTGAAGCATTACATACACTGGGACATAGTTGCCAATTGGCATTTGGCCAGGAATTGGAGCCATATCTGATCTCTAATTAAGAACAAGAAGAATGAACTTTAAGAAATATATTTCTAGCTAAGTTTTGATACATTCTACTATTGATGTCTTGTTGCCTTTTATAGATGTCTTGTTGGTGTTGGTGAATCATCTGTGATTGTATTAAAAAAAAAATTAAGTTGTTTCGTGGCATATACATGAAAAAAATAGTATATATTATATATTATATATTATATATTGTTGCAAAAATCATGTCTAGACACCAATTAATCAGTGCCTTGGCGCTAGGCTCTAACCAGCCACCTAACATATCACTATAATCGGTGGTCTAGCCGACTAGGCTGCCTAAACGCCGACTAGGCCTCCAAGGCACTGACTAGGCCCCCTAGGCACCGACTAGGTTGCCTAGTCAGTCAATTAATTTATCGTTCTTTTTTTTTTTTTAAGTGAGTTATTTCATTGAAAACGACATCATTTTGTGCGAAAACCCTAAATTATTCACTCTAAGCTATTTTTTAGGTTAATATTTAATAATTTAGTATTAACTATTAAAGTATTAAATGGTTTATAATTATCAAGTCTTAAAAAATTAAATAAATTTAAACAAATTTTAAAACATAAAAAATAAAATAAAAAAATACACGTACGCATAGGCGTCCAATTAATCACCGCCTAAACGTTAGGCGCCCCCGAGCGTCCGAGGAGCACCTATCGATTTTTTCAACCATGGGATTACATGAGTAAAAGATTTTAATTTATTAAGTTTTGAGTAGACAATTGAGTATAAATTAAATTTTTAACTCTATTAGGTTTGGAGTAGACAATTGAGTATAGAAATTGACTTCCTTAGGTAAACCTAAAATTTTAATATTATTTTCTTTGTCGGAAGGTGGGAGATTAATTATAAATTTAAAATGTTAAATATAAATATATAAAATAATAAATGCGGAGTACTTGTACGTTATGTATGTGTTATTTTAAGTCTCAACTATTATTGGATATTTTATGTGGCTTTAATTCATGAACTAGTTTAGGAAGATTGGTATTTTCTAGAAAAATGATTTTTTTGAGAACACCGATAATGTTTTTGGTGAAAAATGATCATTAAAAAAAATATTTATTTTTTTTTTTTGGATGAAAGTTAGAAAACCACTATTTAATAATTTATTTATTTTTGTAAAAAAGTCAAATTTGTAACTTTTTTCTATTTTTTTCTTTCATTTTTAACAAGAGTAATTTTTGGCTTTAGGTTATCAATTATTGTAACTTTATCACATTTTACTCTTTTTATTTTGTCACATTCATTCTTGACCTCATTTTCTTGACATTTATCACATTTAGTCACCTTTTTAAAATTTTATAATTATCTTACAACTATAATAAGAGCGAATAATGTTAGGCCCTTAACTTGGAACAAAAAAATGTCGGGTACTATTGTTTCTTAAAAATGAATTGGTCTATTGTTTCTTAAAATGAATGGTTATATTATTTTGATTTTAGTATTTTTTAAGATTTTTTTATTTACCCCTATTACATTATTTTCTTCCCTAAATAAACCTAAATTCCGTTAGTATAAACTTTAGTAACATAATATTTTCCGTAACTATTTATTATTTTAACTCTATTACTCATTAATTTCTATAAAACAAGGATCTTAGGTTCCAAACCCCATCTCAATTAAGAGTTGAATAACTTGTTAAACATATACTACGAATATGTTAAAATATATATTTTAAAAAAAATATAATATAAAATTTAACATAAACTTTTTTCAAATTAATTAGTCCGGCTAAATACACAACATTCAAAGTTAAGCGTCAAAGAATATATATCAAGAAACTTTAAAAATCATTTGATTTTTATGCATTTAAAAAAAATTTAGGTTAAATTTTTTTTTTCTTCGTTTATTAATTATCCTTCAATTTGATTATTTAGATCTTAACCACTTAAATATTTCAATATACTTTTGCATTATAAGCATTGTGATTTAGGTCGTTCATGGTATAATCATTTTTTGTATTTCATTTTCTTATAATGGTACAATTTACATTACTTTACAAATATTATATCTATCGACAAAAATTATCCTTACATCATTGTCAGGCCTTGCGACCTAACTACCAAAAGTGTTGATCATAAATTTACAATACACATGACTCTAAAAACGGCTAGGATCATTTTTAACGAATTTCACAATGTTGACATCCCACTGCTCCAATTAAACAAGTTTTACACATTTAGAATTTTACTCACATTGCATGAAAATTTCTTAAGAAATTTGTAAGTAATTTTTACGATATCATTATAACAATATCTACTTGTAATTATAATTTTGAATTATATTATCATTTTCCTCTATTGACAGGAATTTGTAACAATTGCCATGACAAACTCTTCAAAACAATTTGTCTCAACAACGAATAGGTAAATTAAATATATACTATCTAGTATCCGGCCCTCAGCCTTCTTTTACCCCTATAACTCTTCTCCACCCCGCCTACCCGCTTATATATTACTCCCCTCTCGGCCGGCCCTAATTAATTGTTGATGGAACAAGTATGTATTGCCATTTTTTTTTTTTGAAAATCTTCCACCTGGTGCCCTTTCATCTAGAAACCTATGCTGCATTATAATTGTCAGGTGGGGATACGATCCAATACATAATAGGTAGGCTGCTCGAACGCAGCGGATCCACTTTACCTTATCTTTATTTAAGTTATATATATCAATAAAGTAGTAACTAGAGGACAATTAGACATAATTAATATGCCATTTAATTAATTTTAGACTTAGACTCGCTCCTTATAATGTCCTTTTATTTTGAAAAACAAACATTTCATTATAAAAAATTTAAAAAGTCTCGGATATTAATTTCATTAGCTCTATATTATCTTTATTTCTACAATTCAAAATCATTTCATTTCCTTCAAATTTTTTTTTGGACCATTTATGTGTCCTTTTAATATTTCACCTTTTGGGCTTGGGTATACGACATTCGCCCCTTCCGACTTATCTCTCTTTTTTACGTCTATTTTTGTACACCTTAAATACTCAAAGTCCCGCCGCCTATAATTACAAAATATGTTATATAATATTTATTTACTTTACCAAGTATTTTATACAAATATAATAATATTAATATTTGTTCAATATTTCACATGATTAACTACGACTCCACAGCGCCATCTCACAACGCATGATTAACATGATTCCCAGGGACGGGATAACGCGACGGCCACTTTACCCCAAATCACAATAGGTGCTTGTAAGATAAAAAGTTAATAGTACAACTAAGATCCGATCATATACACAACTAAGGCGACATTCTAAAATGTTTCCTACACCATTAATTGGGGTCATTGCACGATGAATTCATCTAACCACTACTACCAACGGTAACCCAATTGCACATGACACACTACCAATAATAATTAAAAAAAAAAAAAAAAAAAAAAGGACATGTACTTGAAGATGAAGATAATGACAATATCTACCCAAAAAAGAATTAAGAAGAATTAGAGAAATTAAACCAAAATGCCTCCATTACTTTTATTTACGAATATCGTTTTCCTAGACTACCCAGTATTTAGATTAGCGTTATTACAAGTTGCCAAACCACCTTTGACTTTTAGTGACAATTAAAATTCAATTTTCTCACTGTATTATTATCTTGTTCTTTCTCCTATATACTTTAAATTACCGATTTAAAATAAACAATCAATATTCCTTTGTGGGTCTACCTATTCATGAACATCTCCGATATAATATGCATTTGATATACTTTGAAATATTTATTTAAAAATAAATCAGTTGGGGCGTTATTTCATTCGCGCAATAGCGCGTAAAAAAATCCTTAGTCATTTATAAATGCGA
>VALG01000887.1:6889-22341 GCA_009835305.1 Ipomoea purpurea
GAGTTAATTCTATCGGAGGTTCTTTGTCTCTAGTGATAATTTTAAATTTAGTCCCAGACAATCGTTTTGTTATTTTACATCCTAGACTATCGTTTTTTGAACACTTTTAGTCCTTGTGGTTTTTTCTATTTTTAGTAAGGATATTTTTATCTTTTCATATTTTTCTTTTGTTATTTTTTCGGTTTCAACCAGTTTAATTGGTTTAGAACTTTAGGTAACCTCTGATTTTTAGTAACCATATTTTTAACCAATTTTTAGTAAAGTCCTAAACCAATTAATCTGGTGAAATCGAAAAATAACAAAAGAAAAATATGAAGAGACAAAAATGCCCTTACTAAAAATGGAAAAAATAATGAGAAGGATTAAAAGTGTCCAAAAACGATAGTCTGGGATTAAAATGACAAAAATGATAGTCTGGGACTAAATTTGAAATTGCCACCAAAGACAATAGACATCCGTAGAATTAACTCTAAAATATATGGTCTAATGGTACCCGGGTTGGACTCATTTGGAAGATTTGGAAGATTATGAGTCAAGCCTCAGTGGAGGCGTTATTGGTTCTTTGTGTTTCAGTAGGTCTGAGAAAAGTATATGAACGGATACTACATGTAATAGAAAAATATATGCGTACTATATTTCAAATGAAAAATTAAGTTAAGGTAGTGTGTAGGTTGAGAAAGTATATGAACGGATACTACAATGTAATAGAAATATATATGCGTACTATATTTCAGTGGATAAAATTAAGTTAAGGTAGTGTGTATCTACTTAATAGAAGTTTACATGGGCAACTCACCGGTTACAAAGGTAAAATTTGTTACAAAGATAGTGTGTATCTATATATAGAAGTTTACATGGGCAACTCAACCGGGCAAAATTTTGTTACAAGATAGTGTGTATCTATATATAGAAGTTTACATGGGCAACTCAACCGGTTACCAAAGGTAAAATTTTGTTTAACAAGAGATCAATGATCAAGTCTAATCAATGATAGTAGAGAATAAATCATTACATGAGACTTCTGAGGGCAATATACATATATTGTATTATGGTCGTTATATCGTGTACCGCGCTTCAGCACTACAGTGTGTTTAAACCTCAAATGAAATTGAATAATATAAAATAAAAATCATTTTCACATATTTGAGTCTATAAATATTGAATGAAACTGTAGTTGTGTTGAACTGAAACTGCAGTGTATACAAAATAAAACTGAAGAACAGAGTTATTTTTTGAGAAGATTTTGTTTCTTTTCATTAAAAAATTGTAGTTGTGTTGAACTGAAACTGTAGTGTATATACAAAATAAAACTGAAAACTAAAGAACATAGTTATTTTTTGCGATCTTTTCATTAAATAAAACGACATCGTTTTGACCGTATCAATTTAGACACACTATATGTGTCTGACGCGCAGTGTATAATCAATTATATACCGTGGTGCACGAAATAATTTAACATTGTATATGTGGGTATTCCTTTCCTTTGTAATATAAAAATGAGACCTGTCGTGTAAAGGTGTGAAGAGGATTCTATCCTTAGATTAATAGTTGACCGCGAAGTATGAACCGTCTGATTCAATTCATCAGTGCCGGAACATAAACGACGCACACGCAATGCAAACAAAGAGCCGTGTCACAGCTGGCTCTATTTTAATAATGCCCGAATCATAATTTTTATATAATTCAATAATATACTACAAATTTCTTTTAAAATTCCCCAATTAAAAAAAAAAAACCCAAATTTTAAAAATTTAAACATAACTCTAGCATAAAGCTAAGTAACAATAAATTCTTAACTGAAAAATCAAGTCCAAAACTTACGATCACAAATTCAGAAAGAAAGAAAAAAACATTTTTTTTTGTCTTTTTTTTTTTTGTTTTTTTTTTTTAAAAAAATAATTCAATTCCATCTTTATCAACTTGTGCCCAATAAATGCAGGGCACATTGGAAGGACCCAAGATCAATCTTGGATCATTCTCCTTTGATTAGTTTTTTATTTTTAATTTTTAATATATTCAATAGCTTCATAATCACAAACATAGTACCAATAATTAATTAAATAATTATGAACTAGACTAAATTCATCCGTCCAAGTTAATAAAATATAGACATGTTAACAATAATTAATTATATTCAATAATTATATTGTAAAAGTGGGTCAACATACATAATTAGACATAGGTGGTTTAGTCTTTACGTAGATCTAAATAGTCAATAATTCATCAAAATAATACTAAACCCAAATTATCACTAGAGGGTACAATATGACTATATATTTTTGTTTTCACCGACCTAATAAACTTAATGGAATTAATATACTTTATATCTCTCTAAATTATGGTGGTATTTTTATTTTTATTTAAATTCTAAATTACCAAACCAATCACATGTTCATACCTCATGACGCTGATGCCATTACTAGTCTGCTTGTATTTATATATAATGTCACTAGGTTTTATTTTTATTTTTATTATATATTATTATAATATATTATAATATACGTATATATATATATATATATATATATATAATATAGTAGTGCTTTGGGATTTGAAAAGTTGAGTAAGTCAAGTCATTGTTGGTAATTATAAGTTGAAACTTAATTAGTTGGAAATTTTTCTTAATTTCTAAGTGGTCGGCAAGATTGCTAGGGAAGTGCTTTTACAATATATCCTTGATAATATTTAACATGGAAAATGGCAATGGCGACCTTCAAGGCCAAAGGCACCATGAGGTATGTGTCATTCATTTTGGGGTTGTTGCTTAAAACTAATGCCTTTATGTGACACAAGCTGCAAAAATGCTCCCAAAAAGTAGAGAATAACATTAGGTGGTGTAGATCCCCATAACATTCCAATGTGATATACAGCTTTCAATGAGGAAGGGCAAAATGGACATTTCATTACTTGCTGAAGTATTTTCAAATTAGTAATTTAATTTCAATTTTTTTTGGAAAAGGGTCAAATAGACCCTCAAACTTTAGCTTAAAAGTCAATTAGCCCCTAAATTTTTTTAAAGATGCAATTACACCCCTCAACAATTCATTTAAGTGCAATGAAGCCCAAAAACAAATTCATGACCTGCTATCACAGGTCATTAGGATTCAAGCCACCTTCCGGCGAATTTTTCGGCAAAAAAATAAAAAATTGACTGGGCGAAATTTTTGACAAAAAAGTGACAGGCGAAATTTTTGGCAAATCTAGGTCGGTTGCTGGTCATTTTTTTTGCGAAAAATTTTCCAGAATGTGACATGAACTCTAATGACCTGTGATAGCAGGTCATTAACTTGTTTTTGGGCTTCATTGCACCTAAATGATTGTTAATGGGTGTAATTGCACCTTTAAAAAGTTTAGGGGTCTAATTGACTTTTAAGCTAAAGTACGAGGGCCTATTTGACCCTTTTCCCAATTTTTTTTAATTGGTGTGTAGATTTTTTTTTAAAACATATTTTTAGTTTTCATGCATTAATCTGGAGATGTTATACTTTAATGTAGCTGATTATTATATTAGGGTATGTATAAATTAAAAGAGATTGTAATTGTATTATATTGATTATTCATTGGGTTGAAAGGTCGTAGTAACATTTTTTTGAATGCTACTGGTTCTATTATATTGTAGTATCTGTTTATATACTTTCTCAACCTACTGAAACACGAAGAATCAATAACGCCTCTACTAAGGCTCGAACTCACAACCTTTCAAATGAAAGTCCAACCCGGGTACCATTAGATCACATAGTCTTGGTAAGGTCATAGTAACATTGTTTTACTTGATTGCATCAATCATAAAAAAGCTAAAGGAGTGTTTGGTAAATAGGCAAATAGCAACTAGCTAATACTTGTTAGCTGATTGAGTTAGTGAGTTTGACCACTGAATAGTATTAGTTCATTGTAAAAAGATATTGATAAATTAATTGTTAGTTGATAGCTAATCACATGCAAAATGACTTTCTCAAAAAACTTATCAAAAAAATTACTTTGAGTAGCTTTTTAAATTTTAACGTTTTGGAATAATATAAATATATGAACAATTCAACAGACAAAAGCACTTTAACCATATAATTGAGTGGAAAAGTGGCATTTTTTCATATATATACCAAAAAAATTATTATTATTATTTAAAAAAAAAAAAGAGGCCAGGTTACCTTTCTTTTTCCAATGGACCATTTTCTTTTTAGTGGTTGGAAAATGTTGCTTTTTGTTTTCCTTCTGGAATGGGAAATTCGAGATCATTAAAAGTAATTTTCATTGAATTTGATTATACTTCTTTTGTCTCTAATTTGGTTAAAAAAAAATTTGACTGGAGTTATTTTTAATTTAATTTTTTATAATTAGTATTAGTATAAAAAAATTTATATATTTAGAAACTACACTATAAGTACTATTAAACACAGAAAAAAAAATTAAATTTGAAAATAATAAAAAATATTAAAGAAACTAAACAAAGAATAAAGAGTTGATTTGATCAATGAATAGTAAATATGCCAGATAAAATGTGACAGATAGAGTATTATTTTAGATGACAAATTAATAACGGTTAACTATTCCATTATGGAATTATTGTCTTCTATACTAAGTGTTGAAAATGTTTGGTACCTAACTTTCTTACCAATAACATAAGACAACCAAAGGCATATGTAAGAAGAGTTATCCAAATTTGTGCTGGAAATAAGATGCATATATATATGTTACACCATCAATTTAATTTGTTTAAACATCAAATCAACTACTTAAATCACCATTGTCTTGTAGTATAACAGCCAGTTTAGTGAACTTTAAAAACTTCCAACTTCTAATAATTTCCACCCAGAAAGACTATGATGCCCAGATAGGCTCAATGCAAGCACCCCCACCCAAAGGATACAAATGGGTTAAACAAAATAGGCAAACATTAAATTAAGGAACCCAACTTTTGTACAATGAGACAGGACCAACAAATGAAATGGTGGCTTGACACATCAAAGTAGAGACTGGGACCCATCCTCTTGTTGATATACCCAAGGTTGATCTGATCATCCTTCTAACAATTTCTGACACATCTGACATAAAAATCTTGATTGTAGAAAAGTTTGGAACCTTCTCCAATTCTTTCTACTCCAGCATCCGGGCCCATAGATGAATAAATTGCAAAATGATTACTGAATTATACTTTGTATTACAAATTTTATTTTGTCTAGACTCTTTCAGTTCGGTCTGTCTTTATTTTTTGTGTGGTGCGTATATTATTTCGCATAAACAAGATTTATTCAGTACACATTTTCATAGAGTGATTATGAATTTCTCTTGTTGAGCATATAACATTGGTGCAATCCAACTATCAGCTTAGTCTTTTAGTTAAGTTGGAACACATGTTTCAATTTGGTATCAAAGTTTGACCAAAGGTTTTGGGTTTGAATCTTGACTCTACCCATAAGCAACTATGGTCCACAATCCAACTATTGATCCTATATTGTTTTACTAAATCTCAACTACTTGTGCACCTAATGAGTATTGTGATCCGTCTTTACTTTTAATAAAACAATCATGTTTTGATTAAATTCTCCTATATATGTATATATAAAGGGGTGCCTTTGTTTCAGTGCTGCAAAGTTTAACTTGACTTGCAAAACTCCCTTGTCCCAAGTATTGCCCATTGATAATTGTCCCCTCCTTTTATTTACTAATCTAAACTTTTTCAATTTTCTTTCATGGTAAATAATATATGGAGATTAGCTCTTCAAACATCATAACTCATCTCCACTTTTTGTTACAGAGTACGTCATAGCCTTTTTCAACTTGAAAAGAGGACTAGTTCAAAATATTCTTCATTTATAAAGTATTTAAATACAATATTTATAAGTCTAGTTAATACTTCATGCAAATAAACTATATATTTAAACCCAAGTTTTTATTTAATAACGTACAAAAGTTTCATAATTTATATAATTTTTTTCAGTATATTCACTACTGGAAATTATGGAATTTCCGACCACCAGAAAGTGATCTTAAATGATTTAAATAATTTATTAATTTCTAAATAACGGTAGAATAAGTATCATTTTATGATGAAAACTTTTCAAAAATGGTCATCTAATTATCTAAATGGTGTAGCAATTGTTTAAAGTGGAATTCTTTGTCTAGATCCCTTGCTCTAGAAGTGCCAATTGTTACTAATTAAATGAATATTAATGGATATAAAGATTAGATAGAGACATACTATTAAGAGAAAATGACCATTATCAACATAAGATAAGAGGTGCCTAAGATGAATTTAAATTATTTTTCTTATATGGATTATGACATTCCTTAATTAGGACAACACACTTAAAAGTGGTGGGGACCCTAAATAGCAAAAGGCAAACCTTTACACCAATTAGGAATTGAAACTTGTAACGATTTAAAAAGTAATTAAAGTTTACTTAATTTCTGTCAATGAATTTGTGATCTAGTGATACAAAGTGATTTTTTTTTTCTGCAAATATCGATAGATTAGAAAACAGTCTATAAACAGATATTACATTGTAACAAAGTCAATAACCCTTAAAAAAAAGTTATGCTTAATTTCTAATTTGTCAAAGTCGCGATCAAACTTTTATGATGGGTAAAAGGGGAAAGGGAATAAGAATCGAAAATTATAGGAATAAAAAAATTAGTCGATTGATGAAGTGGATGCTAATTAAAAAGAGAATCATATTCCCTTTATCAAGATGAGAACGCAAGGATAGACCACAAACTGGAAAATTATTATAAAAAATAAAAATAAAAATACAAGTAACATAAAAGGGTTGTTAATTGGAATTATTACACAGAGAAATTAAGAAAATGGTGGAACCAACCTAATGGAGATTAGAAACTTTCCAGAAACTAATTAATTTCCTGTTTTAATTTCTTCATAGTACCACGTACGAGGATCGACGAAGAAGATCTTTATCTTCATGGAAGCCTTAATTCTCGCCGGAGATTCTTCACCAGAGAGCGAGAAACCCCAAGAAAGCTCCGCCGATCAAGAGGGAAAATCCCGCCTTACCGGCGCCGGAAAAGTACTGGTCAACCGGGTATAAGTTGCCCGGAGGGCCGTTGAAGTATATGTATTGGTTGTTGGGAGTGGTGGGGCGCTGGGCACGTAGCCGCCGCCGGGAGGGGGAGGCAGTAGCTGCTGGGCGGCTTCTTCGGCGGAGGCGGGGAGGGTGGCGGCAGAGCCGGCGGCGGTGGAGATGGCGGCGGCGGCGATGGGATGGGGCACGGGTTGTTGCAAGGACAGCCGCCGCACTTGTTCTCGGTGGTGTCGTCTTCGAGTTTTCTTGGGTTCAATCCATCGGTGGTGGGGATGGCCAGAGCCACCACCGCGAGAAGGAAAAAGACGACGAGCCGTGGCATCGCGAGGGCGGTGGCCGGAGATCGGATCTCTCGCCGGAGTTGGCTAGGGAGTGGTTATATAAGTGGGTTGTGTAGCTTAGAAGGAAGGTATGGTGATGGGTATATAGTAGGTGCAAGGTGACTTAATGGCTTGGAGAGTCAATAAAAATGAGTGAAGAAGAAAGAAGTCCCTTTGGAGGGGTTTTCGTTTACGTTTCCTCTAGGTGCATGATTGTTGTGAAATGACTATTTTGGGGCTCCTCTTGGCAACTATGAGAAATGTGATACTACAATTTCTAAACTTCTTACACTTGCTTTCCCACCCAATGACCCATTCTTGCTTTTATTTTGCCCTTAAAAGTCAAATTCTCTTGCCCCAAAGGGTCCACACCCTGATATATGTAACAGAATGATGAAAAGATAAATCATGCTAATTCAATGACATCTTAAGTGAGAGGACTATAGTTTTGTGTGCCCACAAGCGTTTTTGTTTACATTACATCTAAAGATGGGGTACATGTACAAAGACTGATATGAATTTAATCAGATTAGTCAATACGTTTTTCTTTTCAGCTTGATATATATGAGTCAACATGTTAACTTTAAATGCTTATCCATGACATATACTCTAATCTTTTTACTTACAACATGTCATCATGTCTTATTCAAAGTTAACGAGAAAAATATAATATTAATAAACACAAAACATAATACGCATTCATAAAAGCTATTATAACACATACATACACACATGTGAGTATGTATGTACACACCAAGTGTGAAATGATGCATTATATTCTATAGCATGTTGCATGTATCATGTATGTATGAATAAACCAAGTGTGAATGGTGCACTATATTCAATTCTAGCATGTTGTATGTATGCATGTATGTATAGGACCAAGTGTGAAATGATGCATTATATATATTCTTGCATGTTATGGCATTTGCTTAATGTCCAAGCCAATCAAAGTATCTAGCTACCTCCATGTGTATGGTCGGCAATGTCCCCACCATTATTTAAGCTCGCTTTAAAAATATTTTAGTTTGCTTAGCTTAAATTGGTCCAATGTATGTTATAGTTGTTGGCTAGATATTTTATAAAGTAACACTCAAAAAAAAAAATATTCTCATTTTGTCTTTATTAATCAGTTATATACTATTATACTCATTATTTCATAATAAGATAATAAGTTCATTAGGATCGAATACCTATATATATATATACTATTAGTATTCCCAATCAAGAGTTAGTCATTAATTTATACTCTATTTTACTCTTATTAAATTAAATAATATATATATATAGTATATTTTTTATATAAATATATATAGCTATATAACAAATCAAAATAATTAATATATTAACTAATTATTGTTAGTTCTTATTAATTAGAATATATAATAGTGTATATATTTTATACATAAGATATGGTCGACTTTGAATCGAAAGAAAGAAAGAAGATTCTAATGCTAATCAATACTAAGCATTTCGTGTTCCTCCAAAAATTATTATTATAATTAGTAAATCAAGATATATAAAATGTTTCATACTAGATAATCAAGTATAAAATATATTGCTCATGGGATAAGAAGGTTGCATGTGCATTACGTCCTTTAATTTCAATGGATTGTGCCATTTATCAAGTTGAATGATGAATCTAGGCTAAAGCTTTAATGTTATATGATATTGAAACATTGTATTCATATAAAATTCAAAAATTATCTGTGGATATTATGCTACATTCATTAGATATATGTAAACCTTTGCAACAAAAAAAAAAAAATACTTGGATTTTAAGCTATTTAAAAAAGAGTTTAAGTAACAATCTATAATGAATCTCCTATTACTTTATTTCATATAGCTATGAGTTACATATTTTAAATCTAAACAAAATTCGAATTAGATTAACTTATTTATGTGATGGAAACTTCAATTCTCATATGCAAATTCTTATTTTTGTGCAGTAATTTTAAGAGAAGGAATTATAAATGAAATTAATCATTTTCTAATATTGTATCATTGTAATATTTTTAGTTAGATTAAAATAATTGCTCTAATATAAAGCTAATATCTGAAGATATAACACGTACATAACACGGAACAATTTTAATTTGGTGCCATAGATTTAATAAACTGTTACATTGCAAAATATGATTAGGGCAATTTAATAATTGTTTAGAAGAATATAATAATAATAAAAAAATTTCTGTTGTAATTTAGTTAGATAAAATATATTTTTGGAATAATACTAATATGGCACCGAACTGCACGTGAAAGTCTAATTATTGAATTATTCAACTCAAAAAATTACAATTGAGTCCTTGAACCATCCAAAAATATATAATTAACCAGCATTGACATATTCTACCGATATTGGCAAATGTGGCGACCTCTATTAAAAATATTTTTATTATGAAAAAAAACTATCTCTCCCCATTCAGCTCCAGTCGAAGATGAAGAAAAGGCTTTTTGTCTCCAAACTGTTGGATATGAAGAAATCTCTTTTGTCTATAACTAGAGATCAAGAAAAGTTCATTTTTTTCGGGCTAAGGTGAAGAAGGTTTCTTCATCTCTGATCGGTGAAGAAGACGAGAGGTGTTTTTATTTTTAATTTTATTTAATTTTAAAAAATTAAAATAAAATAAAATAATAATTTTATTATAGAGGTAATTCCCAATTCAACAAGTTAATTTTAGTTTTTTAGTGTCACCGACTCTGTTACAATTACAAATTCTAGTTATTTGTATAATTTTTGATTGTTCATGTACTTAATTACAATTGTTTGAGTCGGATAACAAATTGCATTTTTGCGTGGGATTTTGGTGGCTTATTTTAACATTGTTCCTATTTATATTCTTCCTATATTTATATGATGACACTATTGGATGTTATTTATTTATTTATTTTGTATATTATGGAAAAAATTACAAAAAAAGACAATAATTCTAGACAAATATGGATTAGATAATGCTCACAATATCTATGAAAATCAATGTTGCAAAAATCGCGTCTAGGCGTTGCCCGCCGCGGACGATTAGTCCGGAATCGGCCTCCTTCGCGGGCGTACTGGCGAACATTTTTAATTTTTTTTAATTTATTTTTTGTGTTGAAAGTTGTAGAAACTTTGGCAAGGCATCACTTTTGACTCGCTTGTCCGTTCTGGCAATTTTTTTTTTTAAATCACGTATTTTCTCGATATCTATATACCGCAAACGGCCAAAGGCGGTTTGACCCTCTAATTTCTCCAAAAAAAAATGCTTCTTTTGCTCTTAATTTTTTTTTTTTTTTTTTTTTTTTTTTTTAATGTATTTAGATGGTTTCAACAATATTCCAAACGATTTACAATCACTTACGTAAATAGTTTGTAAGAAAAAAACTAGAGAAACTAATGATATATATATATATTGATTATAAAATTTTAGTTTAATTTTATAATTTTTAATATAAAAATTATAAAATCAAGATGAGCACACGATATTATATATATAGACATATATAGACTAACTAACTCATATCTTAGAGGCGCAAAATAAAAAAATGAAGACAAATATAAAGGACTGGTAATCGTATTATATTTGTCAAAAAGTATTTCTTTTGAGTCATGCCTATGTCGCTTATTTGGTGCATGAACGGTGGTCAATATTATACAATGATTATCATATCCAAGCCCACCCCAAAACAGTCTTGTTTAATTTATTTGTTAATTTTTTTATATTTAATTTTTAGGTGGGAAGAAAGAGGATGTACTGTTATATATAATAGAGATTTATATACATAGATCTAAATATATATATCACATATTTCGTTTTGATAGCAAGGAGACTAAGATATAATACAAAAAAAAAAAACTATTAATACTATTTTTATTTTCTACAAAATACATAGTTTAGTAATAATTAATTTTTAGCTACGTTTTGTTTAAATGTGGATACATATATATATATAATAATTTTATTTAATCTATAATATATAAATATATAATAATATCAATAAATAAAATAAATATAATAAAATTATATATAATAAATACAAAAAAATATCATAAACATAAATAAAATAATATCAATTTCATAGTAACATAACATGCAATGAAACTTATATCAAATGTTAAACGTTAGAGATAAGTGGTACGTAATTATATACCAGACTAAATCTAAAGATAATAATAAAAAATCTTTTCTTTTTTTTTCTTTTTTTTTTTTTTAATAAACATTGTATAATATAAAATTTATCGGAACTAAAATATAAATTTTAAATTAATAAAAAAGTTGAATATATTTTCATTATTTCAGTATTATCATAAACTAACATACACTGTATTACTTACATTAAAAAGAAAAAAAAGAAAAAACATGATACCATGCAGTGATATTAGAGCAGTCTGTTTGGGGCAGGGGTATAAATAAACGAAGCAACCAATCAATTAAGCTAAATATAAATATATAAATAAGAATTTCACATAATACAATCACTATCTCTCGCTATCGTCTCTCATAAAACAAATATGAAAGTATCTTTTGGCATCTGCTTTAACATAAAAGAAATATAAGAACATACAAGCCACTGGTCCCTTTGCAGAAAGATAGATGAATATAGAGAGAAATACATATATATATTAAATAAACAAATATATCCGTTAGAGAAGCATGATTAAACTTTGGGCATGTTGTAGGGATGGCAACAACAAAATTAAAAAAAATTATCAATCACTTCAAATTCTTATTAGCTATTCAATCAATCATATTATTTTGATAAAAATATACTAGAGTAGAGTATATATAATTAAATTTTAATATGACATTGTTAACTGTAATAAAATGTCGATACAAAGAAGGAATATAAGATATTGTAAAAGAAAAGAGTCTCATATGTGTATAGAAGAAGATGACTATGAATATAAAAGTTACGGTAAAGTAATATAAAGCTCGAAAGTGAATAGAAACATAATAAATGAAGGTTCATTGTCGGTTTATACCATACTTGGTAGTGCAATGTGGTGGATCCGCGTATACACACTACTATAATCCCTGAATAAATTGGGATAAAGAAGATAAACTGGAGTAGCAGTTTTCTAAATTGACTATTAAGAAAGAAAACAAAATATCAAAAACATCTTCTAAGTTAGAACGTCATGGAGACGAATATAGATATAAAAATAAATAATATGTAATCTTGTTGTGCTTGGTGTTTATATTGCAAGATAAAAACAATAACATACAGATCATAAAGGACTTTCAGATATTGAAAAAATACTTATATCATTGAGATTCATATAAATATATATATATAGATGAAGATCGAAAAAAACGACATAAAGAATTATAACACTGAACGAAACTTCTAATAGCATAGGATAAGGTAGTTGTTACATCATTTTATAATTGGAATACAATGAAGAAAAGGAAATTAATGTGAGTAAATACATAACAAAACCAGGTTTAATAAGACAGTTGCACAGGCAACAATCCAAAAACAAACAACTGGAAAGGACTATATGAAAAAAAACACACAATAATAGCATACAGATATAAAACTTAATAGACTGTCATAATTAAAAATAATACACAGAACATACTATATAAAGTCTATTGTAGCGGACAGTTGTAATCTAGCCAGGGTTTAACATGAATCCCAAGGAGCGGAGCTATGGCCATCATTGGGAAGCTCTATATATAGGATTCAGCCATGTTAAGTAGAAAATAGAGATAAATATAATATCAAAGTTTAAAGCCACCGGAAAAAGGATTCGATAAAACATATATATATAATATATAATATATATGATAGATAAAAGAAAATATGCTAAAAGCATCAGGTCTTAGATACACACGTAGCTATCTATTATGGTAACCGTACTAAGGGCAATAGGAGTTGTCCATTGTCTTGTTAGGAAACCTGTCTTTGTCTTTACGTCTGGAGTGGTTTCTCTTACCCTCCTTCTTTCATTGTCAACGAGTTTGTACTCTATGGCATTATTTGTGGACCCTAGAAGCATTCACCTTAATTCTCCAGATATAACTCACTTAATGAGAATACTCTCCACATAAGATACATAAAAGAATTTGTCTAATCAAATAACATTTAATACTAGCGAGATTTGTATAAATGTCTAAAAAATACTAAGAAAAAAGCTGCACATTAACATCAGCTTTGAAGTTTGAACCCAAAAACCTTGGAACTTCTTTCATCTCTAGAGATATAGAAAACCAAAGTGGAAGGAAAAACTAAGGTATAATACAGAAGCAGGAGGAGGAAGAAAACTAAGGCCATTACAAAATCACTTCACTTTTACTCCTAACTGCATTATTTCTATCCATCTATCAATCATCTGCAGAAAGGATTTACTCCGCGCATCTCCATATAATGAGAAGTCAAAGAAGGGACTGCGTTCCGCCATGCTTGAATCCAAGGAATCTTACGAGATTGCAGAACTTTACTGAAACTCATGGCCCCCGAAAACCACTGAGAGACGACTGGAGATGAACTGGCGGTGGCTGAGATAGATTTGGCCATTCTGGAACCTCGAATCCTTGGCCATATCCCAAACAAATGCTTTTGAAGCTCCTCATGGCTGTAACTCTTACCCACAGTTTTCATCACAGATTAGTCTAAAACCAAATGTTTAGATTTAACTGGAAAATTGAAGTAAAACATGACCATAGCTTCCATTCTTACTCTCTCCTCCTCCTCATGAGAGCACCCATTTCCTGTACAAATCCGAACCCCTCAACCTCATCGTCATCTTTCGCGAGAATCATACAACCAGCATCGTACAGAGTCCTCCTCCTTGGATCAGACAAAAACTGTTTAACACCCAACACGTTATAGCATTACAATATCAAATCAAGAAACTAAAAAAAAAAGCTTTCCCTTTTCCGTTAATTACCGGAATACGCTTCTAATCTGAAACCTCGCTTGGCTTCCCCTAACAACGACGGGTTCTTCGTCCATTTATCCGGGTGCCATTGCATAGCGAGTTTTCTATATGCCGCCCGCAGTTTCCTCGTCGGAAGACCCTTCGCTCACGCCAAGAACGGTGTAATAACGAAGGGAGACCCCCACCGGACTCCATTTTCGTAAAACTCTCTCTGTTTAAAACAGTACAGTGGATTATGTGACAGGTATCAAAGATAAGATGGATGAAACTTGAAAGGGTATATATGATGACAGGAGGCGGTTGAGCGGCGGTGGTGCGTTACATACAAAATATCTAAGGCCTAAGGGGACCGTAAAAAAGAAAGCTTTGAGGTCGGGAAAGTTCCAGAAGGAGAAGAAATGAGAGGTTTGACGCCACTTTTGGTCCACGTAGTTCTGGTGAAATGGTGAATGCTGGAAGATATTTTTTTGGGTTTGGGAGATATTTTGAATGGAATTTTCTGGGGCTTCAAGAACAGAGGTGAGGATTCCTTTCACTAAAAACCATGGTGGGCTGCCAGTTCAGAATTTCCAAAGTGGGCCCCGTAACCATGAATAGATTTTTGTGCAAATTTTGTATTGCGATTTTATGTTGCAATTGTGGACTATAGATCCCGGTTCATGTGTTTTGTGTATGTTATAAAATTATGTCCTTTATGAGTATGAATTATGTATTCAGTAATTGTGTTTTATGTTATGAATTTTTGTATCTTGTGTTGTAAAATTTTGTACTTATGAACACAAATTATATACTTAAATCAGATTAGAAATAAATAAATATATAACATGTGTATGTGTCTTGTGAAATAATATAAGACACAAAGCACAATACAAGATACACACACATGTTATATATTTATTTATTTTTCAAATCTCATTTATGTACATAATTTGTGTTCATAAACACAGAATTTCACAAGACAAAAAATAATAACATAAGACACAATTATTAATTTGTTTCAAGTACAGAATTCTTACTCCTAAAAGTACATAATTTTATAACACAAAATCTCACAACATAAGACACATACACATGCACTGTTAACCCTGGTTCATGGTATAAGGATTCAATCATTATATCGCGCACCAAGGCGCACAATGTATTGTGCACTCTTGTCCAAAACGACATCGATTTTATAAGTTGTATGGGGAGTTGACGTGACAGGCACCAATCTGTCCGTCTAAATCCGTTACAATC
>VALG01000891.1:0-14386 GCA_009835305.1 Ipomoea purpurea
TCTTATGCATTGGTTTGAGTACTGGGATCTTATGATGAGGATACTATTACCAGTGGATTCGCTGCGTTAATTGAATACGACACGAAGTGTGGGCAGGATGAAAGTGTTGTGTCCGAAGTAAGGTGGCCACGATGTGCTTAGCCGCTCCCACGCGGTCGGCCTTCCTGCCCTATGTGGCCTTTCTAGTAAGCATCTCGGAGGTATCCTTATTTTGTGGCTGATTTGAGTTGCGGGAGTCGATAGAAAATTCTAGGATGGATCCGGGATCTCTTATTTTCCGCGAGGACGATAATCTGAGTGACTGGAATACGATTTTAGGATTATGGAATGCAGTTTGTTTGTCAGACCGTAGGAAGTCTTAATCGGAGTCTGTTTAGGCGGGTCTTATTATTACGATAGGATAGGGATTAGGGGGATTTATATCTTTGTAACGTTGAGCCTTTATAGCTCATATGTGAGGGCTTGCTTGAGGGTGGTAATCGTCACCTAATGTATTTCGTTGAGCCAGAGCTTAGGTCACTTATCCATAGTATCTGGACACACAGTTATGTTGTACCCATTATAATTTAGGTGGGACATCCTTTTTCTGTTTCATTCTATTCACAAAAAGATCATTGGCCTCCCAGTTTTTTCTTCTGATTTGCTTACGAATGTTATCTTTTACGTCGTGCTTCCCGTGGCTCTCACATTTAGTTTTGGGTTGGTAATAATTATCCATTTATTACACCAAGGATTTGTTCATTTGAGGAAGTTTCGGATAATCGTTTCGGATCTATAGTGAGGCAGATTAGTATGGAGATTTTTGATAATGTTCATCTTGATTGGCAAGTCGTTTTGCTAGAACTAGGTCTATTAGGGACAAATATTTATATTAGGATAGTGGGTACGGGATAGGATTGTGCTGCACCCTTTAAAGCAATATGGGGTGGTGGTAATTGCGTTAGGTTGAGAGTTTTCTTGATTTAAGCATGGAGGTTTGTTTTATAATGGAATTTGGGCGAAGATTATTGTGTAAGTGTTTTCCATATTCTACAATCTTTCCACCATGGGCCTGGCTGGTTACTCAAATGCGATGAATCTTTCATTTCAGATTAACAAGTTCTTAAAGTTCCTAGTTTATCCTAGAGTTCAAGCATAATGTCCTAAAGTTCCGGTCTTAAGAGTCTTAAGTTCTTGGTGGTGGCACTACTCTAGGGCTTTCTGCATAGCAATGTGAGATACACCCCGCAAGAATTTTGTTACGATTGTTATAAGACTTTTTAAAAGGCTTATATTTTTTTTTAAATTTGTTATGAGATTATCGGTTCTATTTTTGCAATACGCAGTCCAATACATGAGATCAGATCGTTTTTTTGGGCTAAAGTGCTTGTTGCGGAGGGGTGCTATGCCAACAATTTATCAGGTTTGGCGATCTGATAAGAGAACTGACAGAAATGGGCAACAGGCTAATTTACTTAAAGCTTAATACCTTCCTTTCAGACATAGCATATAATGTTTAGGTGTGGATATTCTATGGGGGTCACGTCAGCTGGGAGAAAGCGATAAGTGGAAGAACTAGCGATAAATGCGGAATGGTATTTTGGGTTCTAATACAATTGGCTTATTAAACGTGCTAGTTCAAATAAGTATTAACGTCGGGTAGGCGCCATGTTTGAGAACAGTTCTCTGTACCACTGAGGTACGTGAAACCGCCTAAAATATTGATAACATATTTTGCATATCGGAGCCTACGAGACGATACTGGTTAGACTACAACCTCCAAACTAGGGTCTTTGATAATAAATGGTTTTCAAGCCAACATCCAGGACTCAAATTGCAATGCTCCAGAATCATAATCATAAAAAAAAATAAAAACATACATTAGAGGCTTCAGGCCTGGAGCCTTCCGTACAGTACCCAAGCCTAGTTTTTTAAAACTCGGTTCGAACCTATATTCATCGGCCAAATATATCAGTGGCACTAGGCAAGGCACCATTTTAAAGAGACCATGAAGATTTGTTAGTCATGGGCCCAAAAGATCGTCGCTTCTATGTTAGTGACTCTTATAGCTTTTTTATATTACCTGTTTTGGAAATTCTTAGTTGTCTCGTGTCTACTGATCTTCTGACATGATAAAGCCAGATTCGTATAGTCCTATAAAGAATAAATCACCCCAGTTGTTCAATATGTTACCATTAATTGTTATAATAAAGCAGGAATACACATAAACGTCTAGCACTAATACAATAATACACTATAAAGTCCTAATTTACATATAGAGGATAAGCATAAGATCAAACAGATCATCAACATATAACATAACACTACAAGAAAAACATTCAATTTTGTCATTGCCTAGCATAAATCATACAGTAGGTCTATTTGTTACATCAATTCCACAAGCTTCACATTCTAGACTTTATCAAAGACTAAAACAATTATGCTACCTTTTCCCACCCTTCATTCCACACAATCATCATATGTTCATACAATTTTTTGTCTACTCGCCGCAGTCGTTTGCGAACAGAACGCTATAATTACATATCCTAAAATATAATAGCATGGGATGGGTTCTAAGACGGCATTATTATTCACATTGTCTACGATCGCCTTCCTTTCTCTCTGTGCAGTTCCAGTCTTTCCGGCGAAGTCCGTGACAGGCACCCCTGCCCGTATCCACACGGAGGAGTCGTGCAGCTACGGACGCTGTCTCACAATCGAAACCTAGAACCATTCGTTCCAGCTCATAAGGCCAAGGCTTGGGACAATTACTTGACTGTATGAGTTTACGATGTCTAAAATTCGATTGAAAACCATCTATGGAAAACGTCATTCTTGGTATCAATAAGCAGAACCTTGGAGCACACACCTCCGATCCCGGTCCTGGGGGGCGGGAGGGAGGTGTCCACCTATGAATGAGATCTTGCAGCTCAGAGAATTTCAGCTCTCTCTGATTAGAACTTCCAGTCACGTCTCTCGCTGCCTCGGCTCACGAAATCTCGGTATAGACCGTAAATCACATGTCCTCAAGCACTGGACAACCATCTGACCTAAAAGCAGTCTCAAACCGCTCTGTTCGTGCCCAAGGGGCATACAAAACGCCTTTGATATCACCTTTGCAAAATAGGTTTTTCATGGGCACGATCGAAATCGAAAATGTGGATCTCAGCGCCTCCCATTAGCCAATCCGGATTTCCTCTTACCGCAGCAGCATCAGCTGATTCATCAAGTAAGTCAATTATTGGAATTAAGGTTAGTTAGAGGTTTCTTTGAATCTTTTTAAGAAGAAGTACATGTACATGTAAATGTCTTTGCCGGAGAGTTTTTTAAGGCATAGAATGGACAGGAAGCTGAGAATCGAATCCGGGCACGCCGGAATATTGCCGAGCCTCGCCGGAGAAATCATGAAAATGCTTGGGCAGTTGCTTCTGGAGGCTCGGACTTCGCCGTAGACTGGTGTACGGTTCTTTGTCAGAGCGGAACAAGGTGGAAAAGATGGATTCGTCGGAAAAGAAGCAAAGGTAATGTGAAAGGATTAAAATACTTTTATTATTTTAACTAATTAATTATGGTGAAATTTGGCCGACAATTTGACCAGAGTACCAAAAATTGATAAAAATTGTATATTCAAGGTACTAAATTGACACTTTTGAAATTCAGGAACTGAAATTAACAAGAGTCCTATATCCTAGAACCAAAATTGAAATTTCCTCTAATACATAATACACATATAACTCTTAACTCTTAAAAAAAATCATTTCATGTTTCGAATGTACATAATGTGTATAATAGAATACATATAAATTCCACTGCGTCAACTCCCCACATAACTTCAAAAACGACATCATTTTGAGAAGAGATATAACGATTTGATTTCCATTCCTAACTACACGCCTTCCTTCAAGAATTATTGGCGAAGACCACAGGTCTACGTCCAAAAATGATTGGTGTCAAGAAATATGGACTTATGGAGTAATTATGTTCACGCCAATAGAATATCCAAAGTTGCCGTGAGACGAAAGTTATAAAGTGTTTAGTACCACAAAATATATGATTTTGTTTACTACAAATGTTTCCAAAACTTTTTTTGAAGGTGTAAAAAAATTATTCTATGTTTCGAAAATATTTGATTTGATAAAATTTAGATTAATTAAGAATCAAATTTTTTTAAAAAATAAATAAAAAATTCTTATAAAATATATTGCATTTCTCACTCTAGCCATGCTTGCTATTGCAAGCTAAGAGAATATCTTAACTCACCACAAACGACTGAAAACAAGTACATCTATTTTCTTTAAAATTTTCTTCGGTATGTATTTCGGTTGATATGCACGATAATTATACACAAAGGTGCAAGTGCATTCATAAAGTAGTATACGGAGGAGAGTAAATTATTATTGTCGATTGATGTAGACTTAGCGTGCATTAACTAATTAAATCCTCATGTTCTCGATTAAGAGATGGTTCCACATGAATAGATGAATATAGTAAATATATAGTAAATATATATAATATAAATATATAATTTATATTAAATTATAAATAATAATATAAGAAATAATAATAAAATATATCTAACACTTTTAATAAGAGAGAATAATAGTTAGGCTTAACGGACAAAAAAGTCGGTCATTATTGTTATCTTAAAATGAATGTTAAATAATTATTTGATTTTGTAATTTTTAATGATTTTTCCTTATTTACCCTCTATTATAATAATCTCCCTAAAATAACCCTAAATTCCCGTTAGTAATAAAATTTATATAACTATATTCCGTTAACTAATATATTTAATTTTAACATACTCATTTAATTAATATAACCACCAACATTTTCTTTTTCCATCAATCAATCTCATCTTTTCTCATCATGGGCAATCAATCATAATCAATCAATGATCATCAAACAATCACCAATCAACAACGTTGTACAACAACTAGTAGTTGCCACCACTCAATACAATCAACAACCGAGTTAACCTTAACCATAGCAAGGGGATGTATCGGGGAAGAGCCAATCAAAAAAAATCCGCCCCATATTTACCACATACTGATTTTTGGGGTTGAATTAGTGTTCTTGGAAGTTCACGGGGGCTCGGTAGGCAGCAGCCTCCGCCCACTAAGAGTAAAACAATGACATCATGCTAACTAAAAAGAGAATTATGAAGAAATAAAAAAAATAAACTAAAAATAGTATTTATTTAATATCACATTAAAATAAGTATTAACGATAGAGTTATTACAAATTGCAAACATTTATTTATGAAATTGATATATCAATCTTCTCATATATTATTCCATTTATAATACTTAAATTACCGATTTTAATAAACAAATCTAACATTTATGTTACCTAACGTGCATAAACATCTCCTAAATAAAAATATTGCATATGATAATACTATTAAATTATCTTATTAAAAATAAATCATTGGCATTATCCCAATTGCGCCAAAGCGCGTTAAAAACTAGTATAAAATATATATATATTATATAAATATAATTATTAAAATATTAAGATAATATATAATTAAAGATAACAAAATAAATAAAAGAAAATATTAATTAAATTTACTTTATATTTGTATTAAAGGCATTTAAGTAAATTATAAACATAAACTTAAAATCTAACACAACTAAAACGATAGTGTTTATAAATCTTAAAATCTACATGTACTCTACTCCTCTAAGGACAACACACCTTCAAAAGTTAGTGCGAGGAGTCCCAGGTTAAAAAGCGGTGTTACATTTAGTGTTTATAATATTACTAAACATTTTTTACACGCTATGCGCGAAAATCTATGCCAATATTTAAAATATTTGTAAGGGATAAATTTAAAAAATTAGTTAAAATATGTTTTCGCAATTCCTTAAAAGTGATGATACTTTTGAATTATCATTATATTTGAATAAATTAGTTAACTATAATAAAAAAATATTATATTTTTTATATAATATATAATTTATACAAATATAACTAAATATAAATAATAACCGCCACATATATTGATATTATTAACAAACTACACATATATAAATTCATATTAATATTAATTAAAATATAAATTAATAATTAAATAATTTGTAAAATGTTGAATTTTTAAATAAGATTGATATAATAAAAATAGGAAAAGATATGATTAGATGGTGGTGTATTATAAAAGTTTATATTAAATACTAACGGATGTTAGATAACGGATTAATTAGGGTATTTTCCTAAATACAAATGAAATGTACAACATTAAAGCTAAATGTATATATTTAATTAGCATATAAAAAAAAAAAATGGGACAAAATCAAGGAACATAACTATTATTGACACATGATTATGGTTTTTAGATAATGATATGAAGTAATTTATGTCTATAGAATAATATATTACTGTCACAAAATTAGTTAATGCTTGCGATCAAATCAACATAAGATAGCGTTACCCCTGTAAAGGACTAGCCTCAGCACTCTTTAGTGCACAAGAATAGGATAGGACTTATCTATCAGGTCAGAGAAGCAATTTCCGTGATTGCTACTTTCACTTCCATTATTTAACTGTTTCTTAACCCACGGTATGCCACCAAAAAGGTAAAATAATATGCCTAACAACTACTTTCTAATGCCTTTAGATGATAATGCTGCTATATAAAGATTATGTTTTGCATTATAATTTTTTGTGGACTATCTAGGTTAACTTGGTGGTCATTCACATGGAAACAAGTCTCTTTCCGTTATCTTGACAGAGTAAAAACATCTCAATCATAAGTCTGCTATGGAACATAACCTTGGAAGGTAATATTTAAATAGAATTAGAAGCAGCTTGTTTTAGTTTAATGGTTGCTTTTGTAAGCTCTTCGATCCCTCAATGTTCTGATTCTTTGGTGCAATGTGTTTTGTTGCATAATGTAAAGTTGGGATAAGGCGAAAGATGCAATCTTTTACTCATACACCAGACACATCAATGGGTTTGCTGCTATGCTTGAGGAAGGAGAGGCTGCTGAGATTGCCAGTAAGCAATTCAGTATTAATTAGTTACTGTTTTGGTTTTTCAAACGGTTTTGGGATTTAAGTGCGGCATGAAATATGGTAATGTGCAGAGAATCCGAGGTGATATCAGTGTTCTTGAACAGGGCAAAGAGAATTGCAGACAACCAGATCATTGGAGTTTCTTGGATTAGAAGGTGAAGGGCGATTAATCCAGGAGGTTCAATATGGAAAAAGGCCAGGTTTGGAGAAGATATCATCATTTGCTAATCTTGATACCGTATGTATCCTCAACTCTCTCTTGCTATCCATAATGTCTGCAGCATAGCTTTGATTTCTCAGAATTGAATTTCATAAAGTATTTCAAATTATGTCCATTGCCCAGTAACATGTTTTGTGCGGTGTGTTGGAGCTGCAGGTATAAGGCCTGAATCAAAAAGCTTTAGTGACCAAGGATTCGGGCCAATTCCCAAATAGGTGAAAAGGGATTTGCCAGAATCAGAAAGATAAAAGCTTTCACTGCAACAGGTTTTATTAGCTTTAATTTGTTGGTGTTTCCTTATCTGAAATTTAGATAAAAATTTAAGTTGTGAACTTGCTTTGTTTTTATGATTTGGATAACAAAGGAAACTCAATTGAGCTAGATACTTCAACAAAGGGTATTCCAATTTTCTGGTGTTGGCACTCTTAATTCCAGTTCCTTCTTCACCCCACGTGATGTTAATGGTCACGGTCCCATCATGCTTATCAACAGCGGGTGGTAATTTTGTTCCTGGGGCAAATGTTGTTTTTTGGGCAATGGAACAGCAAAAGGTGGTTCTCCAAAGGCCCGGGTAGCTGCTTATAAGGTTTCTGACCTCCCACCTCCCCAGGTGAAATTGCTATGATGCAGATATCCTGCTGGTTTTGATCGGGCGATTGAGGATGGTGTTGATGTGCTGTCTGTATCGATGAGAGGAGACCACCTGGGCCATATTTTAATGCAGTTTGGCCTTGGTTTCCTTTCATGCTGAAAGAAATGTATATTTGTGGTTGCCCTCAGCTGGTAATTCTGGACCTGCGATAATGTTCACCTTGGGTGATCACTGTTGGGGCAAACACCATGGACCGACAGTTAAGAGTAAAAGTGTTGGGAAACAAAAAACACTATACAGTTAGTTTCTGTTCTTTGCTTCTTCTTTGCATTATACATAAATACAAACCTTATTAATATATGTCTGTGTTTGTAGGGCGAAAGTGCAGCGTTGCTAAAACTTCCAACTGCGAAGTTCTATCCACTTCTTTCTGCTGCATCCGCTAGAATTAAGATTAATGCATCCATTTCAACCCAAGATGCGTAAGGATAAATAAAACTCCCATCCATCTGTTATTTCACTATATCAATACAAACTGATATGATGATACTAACTGCTATATATATATATAACTCCTGCAGTCTGCATTGTAAGCCTGGAACTCTGGACCCAGAAAAGGTAAAGGGAAAAGTTTTGTTTGCCTACGAGGCGTAACCGCCATAACTGATAAGAGCACCCAAGCTGCTTTGGCTGGTGCTGTGGAATGATTCTTGCAAACGATGAGGATTCTGGGAATGAGATTATTGCTGAAGCACACTTTCTCCCAGCTACACATGTCACCTACTCAGATGGACTTGCAATCTTTGATTACATTAATAAAAACCAGGTACGTAAGAATCTTACAAACAATATAAATATATAAATCTGTACGTACTAATATATATAGTGCATGACAAGTAGGAATCCTGTGCACATTACTCATCCAAATACACTATTGGGAGTGAAGCCAGCTCCAGTTATAGCAGCTTTCTCATCTAGAGGCCCCAACACCATTAGCCCAGATATTCTCAAGGTTCGTTTCCAAACAGCGCGAAGGTCTTTCATTTGTGTAATTGTGTTGAGCCATTCTGTGATGTTTTTATATACTTATGTATTCCAGCCTGATATATCTGCGCCCGGAGTGAGTGTGATAGCTGCCTTCACAGAAGCCACAGGGCCATCGGAGAATGATTACGATAAGAGGATTGTTTCATTCAACGTACTATCAGGGACTTCAATGTCATGCCCTCATGTAGCTGGTGTTGTTGGCCTTCTCAAAACGCTCTATCCTTCATGGAGCCCTGCAGCAATCAGATCTGCTATTATGACCACTGGTATGTATGTATGTATGTATTTCAAGATGTCTTGCAAGTTTACTTCTCAAAAAGCTCTATCCTTTCACAGCCACAGTAAGAGCCAACTCGGGAAGGTGATAACTGACGATAAAACTGGAGTGGAAGCAACCCCATTTGCATATGGAGCTGGACACATAAACCCAAACCGAGCTGCAGATCCTGGCTTGGTCTACGACTTGAAACTCACGGATTATGTCAACTTCATCTGCGCACAAGGCTACAATCAAACTGAGACCACAAAGGTTTTAGGGACGCCATACAAGTGCCCTGACCACATTACTCTCTCCCACCTTCAACTATCCCTCAATCACTGTCCCTGACCTCAAAGGCACAGCCACTGTGACCAGAACACTGAAAAACGTCGGCTCTCCGGCTATCTACACAGCTTCTGTTCGTAGCCCGGTTGGATTCTTTGTCACTGTGAACCCCAAGATTCTCAAGTTTGAAAAGGTTGGCGAGGAGCAAAGTTTCAAGGTTAGTCTCAAGGCAAAGGGGGAAAACGCTACTGGTGATTATGCATTTGGGGTGTTAACATGGTCTGATAAAAAGCACCGTGTGAGAAGTCCCATTGTTCGTGAAAGCAGCAGCGTAGATGAATGCTGCGCTCCATTCTTGTCATCTTGTGGATTGATTTCAGAGTTGCACGAACTTGTATTGCAAATGTTGTTTCTTAAACTTTGCTTAGTGTGTACATAAAAAGGAGTTCTACTATATATATTTCCAAATCTTACTCTCTCAATTTTACCTTTTGTGACGGAGTCTAATTAACTGTTTTTTTAATATGGGTCCCAATACAAATATCCACATCAAGATTTTGTGTGCAAGAGTAAAATTTAAAAGTATAAAGTGAGAAAAGTTCGTGGGTGCACTTTAAAGGTACAAATTAGATGTTGAGTGCATTATTATTGTATGTACTTTGTAGTTTTATCAGTTGTATTGGGGTTGATACACTTTAAAATTTGAATTATTTATGTAAAAATCACTATGGTATTTTGATAAATAATGGGGTTAGTGGTTTGACTTGTGGATAGCATTAACTGATTTTAGAAAGATGTTTGATAATTAGCTGTTAGCTAATACCTTATTACATGCAAAATGACTTTCTCAAAGAGGGGATTGAAAAAATTTGATTTAGTGTTTCGTAACAATAAGAATTTTTTTTTTTTTTTTGAATGTTACTAGCTCTATGACATTGTAGTATGTGTGCATATACTTTCTCAACCTACTGAAACACAAGAGCCAATAACGCCTCCACTGAGGCTCGAACTCACAACCTTCCAAAATGTAAGTCCAACCCGGATACCATTAGACCACATAGTCCTGGTCGAAACAATAAGATGTAATCTAATTAATGAATCAAATACTTAGGGTGTGTTTGGTTGGTGGGTTTTGCCCATAGGAATGGGTATGAAAGTAATTGTTATTGTTTGGTTGATAGGTTTTTAGAACACTACTATGAGTTTCGAATACCCCATCAATTGAAAAACTCATACCCAATACAATAAGGGTTTCATTCCCTTATTCATTCTCAAACACTATTATTAGTAACCATTCTCATTCTACCCTACTACCAAACATGTTAAATACTTTCACCAAAATTCATTACTATTACAAAGTATTTGATACACATTTCGATTCCGATTCCTATGTGCGAACCAAACACACCCTTATATTGATTGTTTAACTAAGTCAAAGTCAAACAATTATCTAACAAAAAAAAACTAAGTCAAATAGTTAATAGTGGTCAAATAAGTCAAAATTACTGATAAGCTAACTATGTTACCAAACAGGCATATTTTTCATTCTTTTCGTGTGACCATAATCGACAACTATGAGTTTTCAGTTTTCTCCACGACATTTATTCTTACCTAAACGTGTGTATATATATATGGGCATACCCCTTGGGAACCACTCCTGAATCCAATGAGAAAACTAAGAATCAAAAGAGTCATCCATCTAAAAAATCTAATGGATCTGAATTAAAAAAGAAAAAAAAGAAATAATATTAGTAATATTTTTATAAATAACTCAAACTTTATTTTGCACTTAGCAATACTATCGAGTGCATCGCAATTACCAAACTACAGAATGCATATGTTGATAAATCTTGAAAACTAAACCAAAAGGCCAAACTCAAAAGTAAATCATAAGGCAAAAACTTGTGTGAGACCGTCTCACATGTTCTTGTCTATGAGATGAATGGGGATAAAGATAGAAATGTAATACTTATACTGAAAAATGTGAAATTGCACCGTGACACTTGAAATATAAAAGCTGTGTGTTTTTACTTGTTAATTAAGTTATGCATCAGTTTGGTTAAATTAATTAGACTTGTTTAATCAAGTATAAATAATAACTGCAGAAAGCATAAAGTAAATTAAAAACACAAAGAAATTGTTACGCAGTTCGGAGCTCCTTCTCCTACGTCTGCGGGGCAACCCACCGTCTGCTCAATCCACTATAGATGGTTCACCAAAAGAGTATTAACAAGAGGTATAATGAAGACGGCCTCCAAGCCTTTACCACTACCACTCTTTCTAACACCTATCCAGGACTGACACACGAATACCGAAACAATCTTCACAAGTTGCTTCAGCAGTACCACGTACTGATCATGTAGTACAAATTAAAATACTCTTAAGAATTAAATAATAAATCACATTAAAATGAATAGCTTAGTAAATCAGGATAGCTCTCGCAATTTGTAAATCAAGTTGGCAGTGTCTTCATTCGAACAACACTCTTTTATACACTTCATGAGCTCCTTTTTTTATCCTCAAATGTAGCCCTTTTTCTTGTTTTCCATTGTTCGAATAAGCCACAGAGCCACACATCTATTTCTTTGAAAGCTTCATCGTAGTTTTTATTCACCAATGCATGCTATCCCACTTATTTTGTAATCACATGGTCCAAAAAAGAAATAATTCTAACAACACTAATTTAATTTAAAGCCTAATGAGACTAAAAATAAAATAGCCAATTTTGAGTAAATTATTTTAGACTTACAATCTCCCCCTTTTGACATTTTATTTGGGAAAACTTGAGTATCAAATACTTCGGGCAAGAATCAATTTAATTTTATTTATATCCCTTAGTTAGGTACTTAACAAGACACAAAGATATAAAAATCAAAAAATAACAACTTAAGTTCTTTTTGGACCATTTGGTGAATAAAGTACCTGATTAGAATTCGTCAAGTCTTGGATCACAGTATCACACACAGAAGCATTGAATTCATAGCATACCACATCATAAATTAACTTGTTCATGTGAGAGTAGCATAACCCGAAACATCCATTCAACTTGTTAGGTGCACCAAACAAAACTACTACTCCCCCTAACAAGTATAGTTCTATTATTTCCATAATGAATACCAAAAACAACCAAACAAATGTAACAACTGCCAAACTACCAAATATTCCATCATAGTCCTTACCAAAAATTCCATACTAATCCAATACTTCCAAAATATCCAAAAGTTTCCAAAATATCCAAAAGTTACCATAATACTCCCTCTTACTCCAAAACACCCCTTTTTGCCAAATAAATGACAAAAGGAATGTGAACATCATAATAGTGGATTAGATTTACCGTGCAGACGGTGTGCTCGAAACTGAGTCGTCATCAGCATCATCAGTATCAGATATTATACACCAAGAAGATAAAGCCTTATAAGCAATCTCATCCAAAATATTCCTCATAAATAATCTCATCAAGTAGATAATCCATGAAGAATCCAAATAAGGTGATGATTATAAAATGGAGACCTCATAGATTATGATGATCCAAATAAAACGATAACCCAACAAGATAATCCAAAAAACTGATAGAGTCCAGTAAGATAATTCATATATACTCAAGAAATCCAACATAACCGAAATACCCAAGAAATACACAAATTGAATTTGTTCATAAGAGATTAAGAAGAACACCCCCTCAAAATGTACATCGTGATTGTTTCATTTGCCAAGAATTTCACATTAGCTTGAAGTTGTAATTGAGACTCCATAAATAAGTTATTTGCTTTGTTTGAACCTGCAGAAGTTTTTTTTTTTTTTTTTTTTTTTTTTTTTTTTTTTTTTTTTTTTTTTTTAAATGAGAGCCTAGAGCCATGCACACGCAACTTGCAAACAACTCAGCAAAACACATAAGAAAAAAATTCAAGAATTTTCAATTTTCAATTCAAGTCAAACAGATTAGCAAATAAACAGTAAGCACATTCATGTAAAGCAAGCCAAAGATTCAAAATAATCAAATTCAGACACAGACACATATAAACTAAATTTTGGCACAGATTCAAACCCAGATATCACAGAAAAACACACAAATAAACAATTGAGGCACAGATAGCGCGGGAAACCACATGAATAAACACAAATACGGTCATGACCGGACCAAACAAACCACAATCACATAAACATAAAGTAACACAAGAGAATAAACACATTAATCAAATTGCACCAAATTAAACGAACAAAAGGAACACTTTAATCCATGCAAATTAAATGAGCACTTTAAAGAGTAACCCAGGCAAACTAAATGTAGAAAAAAAAAAAAAAAAAAAAAAAAAAAAAAAAAAAAACATGTAGTGAACATACAGAAACAGCTAATAACCAAACATAAAGAGTAATCCAGGCAAATTAAACGAACACTTTAAAGATAAAAATTAAACGAACAAGTAAAGAGAACGTATCCAGAATGATCAAATGTACCTGATGTGTGAATAGATTCAGACAGCTTCCTGAGTGTTTGAAAGCCTTCAAAGTACTTACGGTCAGATTGAGTTTGTACTTCGTTTCGTAGACTTTCCTCTCGATCAGCTGCTTCTTTAAGCAATACATTCCTATCAGCTACTTGAGTTTGATATACTTTATTTGCATTGGTTACAATCTCTATTTCACTGGCTAGTTTGCAGTTCATTTTTTCTTAATGCTTCCCATTTGGGATACAACTTATTAAACTCAGCTTCAAAAGGTAAAGCATTTAGTTCCACATCTTCTGCTGAGACATATTCACCACCTTCTGAGTCCTCAACGGTTTCTGAACTGCCAGTAACTCGTGCAGTAAATGCAACAAAATTACCCCGAGATTTCTTCGACATCTGATCCAGTTGGTTCAACGTCGGGCTCGTCATCGCTCCAGGTAATGGCTGACATAGATTTTTGCGTCGAAGATAGGCGGCACACTCCAGCTTGTACATGTCCAAAGCCCTCGCATTCATAACACTTGATTCCTTTATTGTTGG
>VALG01000894.1:0-13101 GCA_009835305.1 Ipomoea purpurea
AACTTACCTGCATTAAGAGGGTTTGGACACAATACGATAAGAGGTTCTTGGGAACTCTATTAGACTCATTCAAATCACAGAATTGCATAGGACTTCATATCTTATTATACAATCCTCATTCAATAAAGATATGTTCAGGGAGGCTATAACACAATGGTTGCACTATTTACCTATAATCGGTATTGTCTCTAGAGTAAGCTATTGTATGATTATTACACAAGAATGGATGCATATACTGGACGGTTTAAACTATGCGAATAATAGAATAACAGTCACTAGGAATATTCATAATTTATTTTATACCATTTTAGTTTCAATATTTAATGTAACCAAGTAACGATGCTCTCGTTTCCTCGCGCGCGCAACTCTTGTATAACGTATATAATATGAGGAAAATCAATATTTATTAATTAGTCAATACGACGTCTTTATTTGATCCGTGTGTCTACGGGATGCGAATCTGTATGATTATATGCCCGATATAAGTAACCATATTATTTTAAGGAATTTCGTAAATTGAGTTGGATGATAGAGATACGATATGACCCCACTTTTGAAAAATGAGATAGAGTGGGAATATGTGAAGAGATATATTGGATACTAGATATATGGAGAGGTAATTTAAAATTTTACATATATATTCTCTGTGACTTCAATCATTTGGGAGATAATTTTAAGTGGAACTAAAATGAAAATAAGGGGAATTTGAAGGCGTGGGGCACAGATGGTTATAGGGGTGGTAAATGTTTGTTATAATTTGTTGGGCAGACTAACTATCTGGAGGAGTTTGCATAGGATCTAAGAGGATATCGATGGTATATCCATTTTTGTTTCGTAATTTTTCTGTGATATAGCTATTTTGGTTGAAGAGTATTAGGAATATATTGCTGTGTGGTGAAGTATAAGAGTCCACACAAGTTTTATGGGTGGTTGGATTCTCTAATTCATGGGAAAAATAAAGGGTGAATTTTCTTGTTTTAATTAAGTCTACAAATGTACATTATTTTTATAAATATTCTTACTGAATCAGTACATTATCTCGAATTATAACTAGTTGGAGGGATGTACATCATCCATTCAGAATTGAGCAATAGATGGAATTCATATAATGTTTACATTCCTCATAGAGATTAGATTGAGTATCTATGTGATTTTTTTGTGTTAGCTTGAAATGTTAACAAATTAATTTGTTTTACGTTCGTTCCCTACTAACTTTTTATATGTAGACTTGATATGGATGAGTACACTCAAAAAAAATTGATTCAATGCTACTTTTGTTATCCTACATTACTTTTAAAGTTATTAGGTTTTAGGAGAAATCCGTTATGTTAAATATACATAGGACTCTCATATACGCTTGATTTACTTTTTTTTTTTTTTTTAGTTTTTTCAACTTTATCTGAAATAATTTGAATGGAGGTATTAAAAATAAATAGAAAAGGAAATTATCGGTAAAATATTAGTAAAATTGAAAATTGGTCATTAATCTCTAATAGAACACATTAAATATGTAGGAAATTCTCCCTTAAGGTGAAATAGAATATAAAATTTGCAAAATTTTGTTTGATTTACTTGGAATTACTGTGGATTAAATTTGATGAATATTTCTCTGAATGTAAAATTTAAAGAAGAAAAAAACAATAAATCATTTTTTGATCTAATCTGCTGGAAGGGATTATTCTTTGGATATATCATAATCACTGAAGATACTCAAAAAGGCGATGAAAATTTAAAGCAGTATCATAAGTCGAGCCAATGACGATAAACAAAGGCGATGCCTTGGGTGGCAACCCAAGGGGAGTTTGTTCCATTCTTTTTCTTTTGTTCTATTATTTTGTTTAATAATTTTTCTTCTCTTATGCATTTTATTTCAACATTGGGGACAATGTTGACAATAAGTGTGGGGGAGGAGATTTTAGTTTTAATTATTTTTTGCTTTTGTCAAAATTTTCAATAAATATTTACTAGTATTTATGCAAAATAAGTATTGTTTTATTTAAAAAAATTCTTTTCTTGAAAAAAACTTTCTTTTCTGAATTCATAACATGATTGAATAAATAGTTTGGCAAGTTGTGATTAGTTTGTTAGGTATTCATGTTTGATATGTAGTGGCTATATTAAGTAAGCAATAAACCTGTGAGTGTTTTGAGTCATTGACTGACACTTCTTTCTTTTTTTTATTTTTTTTATTTTTTTATTTTTTTTTTTTGTGCGATTTCTTCATATTTTGTTTCTCTAGAAATTGTCTTGATTCTCTTTTAAAGCTAATTAGACCATGCATGATTCAAGTGTAATTAATGCCATTATTGATTTTGAGCCTCACTAGCCAAATAGTCAGTTTGTCCTATGATTATTTTTCCTTTGTTAACCCACTTTGAGCTTATGGCCATTTTGTTCTTTATTTTGAACCACATTACAAGCTTTTATATCTAAAATAATGCTTTTACCCAACTGAATAACTAGTGGAGCAAATTTTGGATTATTCTTGTAATCTATGTGAGGTTGTGAAGAATACGTTGGGGGAGTCATTTGTTTTGTAATATGATTGAGAAGTGAGGCGGGTGTTGCATCTTCGTTGCCAATTTGGTTTTGGCTTTTATGAAAAAAAGAAAATGAGGTAGTTCATCATTTTTTTATATAAAAAAGTATGGAATATTGAAAAAAAAAATGAAATGAAAAAAATGGAGAAATAAAGTTGAAAAGGAAAAATGTTGCTGAAAATTTCTAAGAAAAATGTAAAGATCATCAGTTTTGAGTTTGAAGTTGCTTCTAAATAAATGAAGGGAATTCTGGTATATTGAGGAAGTTTTTTTTTTGAGAATGTAGTTGATAGTGTCAATGAAATGCTTTGAATGAAAAACTGAGGGTGTTAAGCAAGGATTTGGATTATTTGTTTTATTTTGCTCATCTAATTTGAAAGCTTTTTTTTTTTTTTTTTAAGCTACTTGCCTAAATATTCCCTACTTTAACCCTAGCCCCATTACAACTTGTGAAAAGTCCTTATGAATATTTGTGGCATGCATGATTCTTGTAGTGGTGATTGAGAAGATATGCAAGTCTATGGTAGAGCAATTTATAGGAATGAACTTGAGTGAAATCTATACCCATCAAACACTTGAGGATGAGTGTATTCCTGTGAGGGCTTACTTATTTAGTTCACTTTATTTCCAAACAGGGGTGCCAACTTGTTAATTGCAGGGTGCTTCAGATTGTTGTTCATGATATGTTATGAGTTTTGGGATTATTTTTTTTTTATTTACTTCGCAAATAATATTTTTGCTTTGGGACAAACAAACGTTCTAGTGTGGGGAAATTTGATAGACATATTTTACACTCATATTTTAGGTACATCTTTATAATAATTTTGCATTAATTATTTACTACTATATAATAATTATTTTATTTTAGAATTTAATTAATTAATTAGTTAAATAAGTGTTATAATAATATTTAGTTAAATTTAAGTTTTGAGTCAAATTTATAGTTCAACTCTAGTTAATAATTTAAGTATTATTTTAAGTTTGATCTAATTCCTAAAAAAAAAAAAAAAAAATACAAAAACAAATTTGAACATTATATTTATGTTGCTTTTCTTCAATTCGTACAGCAAGTGTGAGGACTTTTGTCAACAATTGCGGCAAGCATGAGACCATATCCTTCCACGTCGCATGCAGCATGATGATCTCGCTTCTTGCACCACTTCTCCGATCGTTGTGTAGCTTCACATAATTGACGTATATTTTGTTTACTTTTACTATATAAATAGCATGCATGTGTTTGCAATTGGACACTAAGGAGCATCAATTCACCTTTCTTGTCTTTTTCTTCACATATATATACATATATTCTTCTTGTATCTATGGCCTGCGTGCTAATTTCTTCTAGCTTGGTTTAGTAAATTGAAGCTCCGGAATCATGCTGTGAGATTATTTATTTATTTTGTTATATAATTTCTAGCATTTGGTATTAAATATTCTTCTAAATTATTTGAATAGTTGTATCATTTAATTGCTAAGGAGGCCTACTAGTGATTTATTTAATATATTATTTGCTATATTAGTTAATGTTGTGCTGCAATTATTCTAATATTCAGTAGAAACTGAGGTTAATTATTGACGGCTTTAGTGGTAATTGGTCTCAGGTAGAATATTTTCCTCAATTAAGTTTGTCGATTTTCTGTTCCTATTGCGCTATTAGTTGTCTTAGATTATTTAGTAGTAGGGTAATTAAACCGTGTGTGCTTTAGTTACCTACAACTAAGGGAAAACGGAAAAGAAATAATTTCACGACAAATATTGAACTGCATATTAATTACCTTTTGAATCAATGATCAGTGCTAATATTGACTAGCCAAGGTTTTCTATTATAATGTGCTTTCAATATATTGTTTTCATCGCTTTATTCATTTACTTACTTTGATTATCAAATTTCCTTTCCTTTAATTTGAGCACATACATTAAACTAGTTACTGCTCGTGGGATCGATCATTACTCCAGCTACACATTTGTAAGGTTTTAATTTGGGAACCTACGACAGCTCGCCAGCCTGATGTGTCAAAAACTTGCTGTCGATGGGTATTGGTCTCCAGACGTGCCTATCATTATGAGTACCTTAAGCTGGAACTGTCGTGGCTTGGACAATCCAAGTACATTCGCGCGTGAAGTTGTAGACATGGTGTCCCGTAAGAAGCCTGACTTTGTGTTCCTGAGATAAGAACAAGTCTTGTCAAACTAGGGTGTGGGATGTCCGAGACGAGAGATTTTGTATTTAGTGGACAAGAACAATAAAAACATAATGTTAAAAGAGAACAATAATGTTGTAATTCAATATTATTACATGTTTATATACGGATCTTGTATTCGTAAGAGAAAGTACACATATTTATACTAAATGATCCTAATGACATCCAGTAAATCGAGATTTCACGATTGAGAACCTTTAAACCTTAGTCTTTAAGCTCCCATTGCTTCTTCCTCTTCATATTCGTATTTACTTGCATAGAGATTTCACCTCAATTCTTGAGTCAGCTTAGACATTGCAGACTATACCACATGAGTGACAATGTTGATTCCCTTCTAGCGAAGGCTGATACAGTTGACTCCAAACCACGAGTAGAGTAGCATTCTTCATTAGGTTCTTCGATTGTCTAGATGCATACTGTAACACCCCGAAATTTTAAAACTTTTAAAGAGTTAATATGTAAAGGTATTCTCTTATTAAATCCCAAACAGAGCATTGTTAACATAAGAAGGGTATGGGGTGCTAATACTACACCTGAGCTGGAGAACTCAGATACACACGGCTAACTAAGCTAATCTCCGTAATAATGTAAATTGGCACGCAGGCGAAAGTGGGTACTCTATCTACTGACTGACGCTCAATCCTCTGAGCGGCGGCCGGGGTGTCTTTATCATCAGTGTCGCTGAAACGCCAACATATATCTGTTCAGCGAGAGAGCTGTAATCGCCGTGGGTTGACAACCGCAACTCCAACGCGTTGAAATACCAATAACTATAGACATATATATAGATATACGAAAACATTTTGGAAGCGCATGCAAGAATTATAACTACGAAACTCTAGCTTTTTAAAACAGGGATAGGACTCGACAGTTAGAGGTATAGCACACGACAGCAATTATGACAAGCGATGTACAGTTTACAAGACAGGCAAGACAGATCAAAGGTAAGCACATTAATAGACCATAAGGGCGCCCGAACATATGATTCCCCCCAGTATAGTATAATCCCGATAGTCACATCCCAAGAGCAGCTCATAACAACAAGCTCATCCATCATTCTCATCACATAAGCACCCCACCTTTGTTGGCGCCACATGGACCAAATCGCCGTGCCAGCATAGGCATGAGGGTCAGCCGTAACACACCCAGAATTTTCAAGACATTTAAAAATCATTATAAAAAGGGGACAACTATCTCCCATTACATCTCAACTATATCAATAAAATGTACGGGGTGCTTATCCACATCCGGGGCTGGAGGAACAAGTGCACAGGGTTGTCTAAACATAATATCCAACGAAGTTCAACGATTAATGTGGCCGCAGCGAAGAGGAAGACTAATCTACTTCACACTCCATTCTAGGTGACGGCTCCGGGTGCTTCTAGTCCTCTGGGCCTGAAAGCTAAATACTATCTGTATCAGCGACGAGCATGCTGGTAACCCACTCCCAACCGCGTTGAAATAACAATATCTATAGCAACATAGGTATAGTATGTATATAGTATACGAAAGACCATTTTGAGCATGAACGATATAATCCTACGAAACTCTAGCTTTAAGAACCCGGGAATGATCGATAGATAAGACCAGACACAGATCACACAGTTATAAGTCGATAAGCAGTTTACACTAATAGGCAAGGCAAATCAGACGGAGGGGCTGAGCATAAGCAGTAACTCATACCATCATAGACAAATATCCAATATGAAGGGCCATAGTCACCATGTCCAAGCACCCAAATTAACCACCAACTGTCCACTTAGTCACACCATAAATCACAATTGTTGGAGCCACCAGGACCACTCGCCATGCCGGCCATACACTGCGGTCAGCGGCAATATAGCTCTGACACCTGGCCCCACAGCACCATGCCCCCGCCATCGCACACACCGGGAAGGGTCGAGAATCGCAACCACGATGACCCACTCATCCCATAGATGTATGATCGCAAACCAAACAGTGGACCGAGCCCAAAGGCGGCGAGAGTGTGTCATGACTGTAGCCAGGATTTCCGCATCTGATACTAAGCGCCTCTGAAACCGCAGCTCAGTAAACGCCAATCTGATTGCAGCCGGAATTCCCATCTTGGACTACAACCAGCTTCTGGGACCGCAGCCCAGGAGTACCGGTCATCCGACTGCAGCCAGGAATTCCCATCTGACTGTAGCCGGCTTCTGAACCGCAGCTCAGGATAACCAATCCGATCGCAACCGAATTGGGGCAACACGCACACATACACATAGCAAGCACATGCAACCCACATTACACGTTGGGAAGGGGGATAAAACGTATAACAAACTATGCGTGATCCATCAGCATACTAAGAATAGCCTAAGGGGTTCATACTTCTTCCACCTAGGTCCAACCGGGTACCAATTCAACTAGCATGCAATATAATAGACTCATAAACCTACGAACGGTACCCGAAACAACCTCTCGACATACGCACGATAACGGGGGTCCGTTGGGACACCACGGGGATCGGGAAAATCAAACGGGGAAGCCGGGGGTCCCGGGTGGGGAAATTCCAGCGGGTAGCCGGTGGCGTGGGGGGTCCACCCGCGGCTGGCCGCCGGCTGGCACGGTTTATCCGAGGAGCGGGTCGCCGTCGGCGGGCAGGCTGCCCGCCCTGGCCTGGTTGGTCCGCTCCGGGAACCACTGTTCCGGGCAGTGCGGTAAGGTGGGGGTCCCGCTACCCCCCTACCCCCCGGCCCACTGCACTCGTTATTCACGCTCTTTGTCGCCCGGGAGGATGGTGGAACCCGACAACCCATGCTTAGAGCCCTTCGTTACAACGCTAACTTTAACCTGGCACACGGTAGACAGATTAGCACGGGATCGATCATAATACGGAGAACGACGATAACGACAACTGTGATCTTACTCATGCTTTTGTAAACATAATCAATTCCCGAAACAAGCGATTTCCCACCCGATAATCCAAGAATCAAGCATACGTCAACTCTAGGGTTCTAATCACCTTTTATATAACAGCAAATACGATTCGTCTGTCTCAATTGCGGAGGACTCGGTCGGGAACAACACATAATCATCAAGATACCAATCTAATCATCAAGAACATGGGTTGGATATAACTCTCAAAACAACACACTAATCAGTCAGAATCCAATTCAATCAGTAAGAACATCACAATTATCAAGACAACACATGTAAAGTTCATCAAGCAATACCATGTGAATCAATCAGAATACATTCACATTATCGAGAACGTCCTAATATGCAACGATTATTCAGATTCCGCAGTGGATCCAATCAAATCGATATCAACGAGAAATTCTAACCATTCATGAATTTCGCCATTACTCAAATAGCCATGGCATTCGAAACCCTAACAGGGAAATCAGATATACTATGAAACAGATAGAGTTTTGTTGAGACCATGGGTTAACTCTTAGCCTTAATTAAATCTCCTATGGCTATGAAGATCTTTCTTTAAGCTTTCCTTGCGGTTCCTTGATCTTGCCTGGCCGTAGCGGAAATTCTCTAGAGCTGCTTGGGTGGTGGAGATTATTGGAGTGGAATTCTAAATGCCGCTTTCTAAGTTCGCCGGTATTTATATGCTCAATGGTTTGAATCTCCTAGGATCTAGGTAGTTGGCTTTAAGGGATGGGGGGTCCACGGACTGTAATGGTGGGCCTTTATCCCAACTTCAATCATAATAACTGTACCTTGCTTTCTCATGGGGTTGATAGATTAATTATTAAGTGGACTTTAAAGGCCGTAACACGGGCGGGTCGTTACCACTCTCCCCCCCTTAACAAGAGAGCGTTCGTCCTCGAAGGTCCGGTGTCATAGTGCCAACCCTTCGGCCACCCCGTGAGGACTGTCTCGTAGCTCGGCTCCTGGTAGGAATCTGTGGCCCTAGCGTTTGTTCGGTTCGGGGACTGGCTGTACTTGTTGGTGGCGGTTTCGCCGCCGGTATAGAGAAGTTCTATGGTATACCCTCGGTGTGTCCTGCCGTGGAGACTGGACGCTCCACGAGTGCCAAGGCCGGGCCTCGATTGTGCCCCCTCTGATCGAGTACGGCGTGTGGTGCAATCAAGGACGAGAACCCGTATTTTCTTCCAGTTGTATTTGGCTTTTGCCGATTGAGTGTGGCGGAAGAATGGCGTTCATTGACTTGAGCCCTCGATTTGACCCCTCGCGGGTCCCTTCTACTGGGTCGGTGGTTGCACTGCGACGGTTAGGCCCGGGGTCATCCTCCTCCCGCTCCTCATTTCCCTCGCGACCCCGGACACATTCCTGCAAGGCTCGTTTGAGCTTCTTGTTGGATGATGTCCAACCGGGACTCAAGGCCACAATTGGTGGCGGTGGTCTTCCTGTCTCGGGGTTTTTCGGCAGAATACTCTGTACGGGGTGACCACCTCGAGCGTCCCTCCCGTGTAGTGGGATGTCGTCTTCGGCGCAAGTTTTTGGGCATTGAAAACCATACCATTGGGGGTTGTTGACCTCCGGTGTCGGCTTAGGTCCACCCCTTTCTCTCTCTACAAATCGGAACTTAGGGGATCATCCCGGTGGAGGTAGCGCTAAGCCGGTTGTTTCGCTCATTTACAGAATCTCCATATGCCTTTTAGCATGGAGTGCCGGCAGGTTGAACTTGATTTTGATCCCCGCCCTGTCTTTAGGGAGGATGGACGCAAAGGTGCACTCCAAGATCTGCCTACCGTCGGTTGCCTTGTATTGGTGGCAAGACTCATCGGTAGCAATTTCAGGTAACCAATATCTTTGCCTCCGCCGATGAGCGGATGTTCGGTCCGGGTCGGGGCCGAGAGGTGAACGCGTCCTCGTCTTCCCGGGCAAGGTACCTGACGGTGAAGTCCCTTGTGACGGTATTTTCGGTGGTCAAATCCACCCCTTTCCGGTCATAGCTGGACCCAACCCGTTGGTGGTCTACTTCAAGAGTTTGGCCAACGACTATCGAAAAGCACAATTTCCTGTGTCCACGGACCTTAGCGGAATTTCTATCTTGCTCACGCCCCGTTTGCGTCCCCAGGCCACCACAGCGGTGTTGGGTAGAATCTTCTACCAGAAGTCGGGGTATGGCCCCGCTGTTCGGAGTGCGACGGTAAGGTATACTAACCGACGGCCCTTGGTGGCTGAGCATTGTCGACCAATTCCGGAGAGACATTGGTTGACGTCGAGTGCTCTGTACTTCCCGGATTACGGGTGTATCGGGCATTGCTCCACTCGGGGTACGGATGTCGCGAGAGGCTTGGTTTGGGCATGATGCAATGATCGGCTTGTTCCGTGGTTTCGCCGGGCTGTGCTCCGCGTTTCCGGCACGGCGGCGACGGCGGTTTTCCGGGGAGCGCTGTTTGCCGCGCCGTTTGTCCGGCGCGGTCGCTCGCGCGGTTCTGCGCTATCGCGCGAAGAGCGCCGCGAGCGTAGTCCCGAGGAGACCATGCCGCCGCGAACGAGCAGACAGCCTCGGTGCGC
This sequence comes from Ipomoea purpurea, assembly GCA_009835305.1. NCBI lineage: Eukaryota > Viridiplantae > Streptophyta > Magnoliopsida > Solanales > Convolvulaceae > Ipomoea > Ipomoea purpurea. Next base: position 10,199 of record VALG01000894.1, read on the forward strand.
GCAGCTCTAGGCAGTGTCGTATGGTGCATGCAGCGTTGGCTTGCGGGCGTCCGCGGCGGAGGCCCGGCGCGTCGCCTGGAGTGGTGCGAATTCGTCTCATGTGCGTTTGCGCGCGTACGCTGCCGGTCGAGCTGCGCGCTCGGCCGGCCGGCGGGTGTGGCCCGCGTTGGACGTGTCGCGTCTGAGTGGACGTGCTTGAACGTGTCGCCGGTGAGGCTTAGGGGGAGGGGTCGGAAGACGAAGAGAAGAAGGGAGGTGTAACACCCGTGTTACGGCCACTCAATCCTAGATTAATTATTTACAGTTAATCGCCGCTCAATCAAGTAATGTAAATATGATTGTACATTATGTTATGGTTCTTGATTTAATTGGAATATAGGTCACCGATGAACCCGTGGACCATTGCCTAAATCTAGAGCTTAAGGCGCCTGACTCTAGGAAATAAAGAAAAGTGAACACCTTGTTAGCCTATTCAATCTAATTAGGACATCCGCGTAGACCTCAGTGGTACGTTCTATTTAGGAAATAAAGGAAGTAGGCCTGATCGTACACTTCAGATGCGATGATGGCAGTCATCACGTTATAATTAATATGGGGCTCAGGGATGAGGATCCATGGATCTTAGTGCGTATAAGGGGAATTAGGACTTAGGTAAACCCCATATCAGTTCAGGCGCCTCAATTAGGAGTCTTAACGGCGTCTGATAAATAGGGAACGTTAGGGATGACGACCATGAGAATTTGTCCCACCACGGAATAATCTGTCCCACCACCCAAGGACTCCAGATCCGCCCCGTAGGGAGGAATCAAAAAGATTCGGAAGAAAGCTTCAAAGAAGATGCTCACTAGCGCCAACGGAACTTAATTAAGCTAAGGTAACCATGTCTCAGACAAAACCTATTTGTCTTTACTAGTCTATGATTTCCCGCCTTAGTTTCCCCACACAAATGTATGAGAATGGGCCGGGTGTGAATTGACTGATGATTACTTGATTAATTGATGTTGAGTTGTATGGACTTCCACCGGGGATCTTGTTCTGTGTTGTGGGAGTCTTCTTGAGTAATTCTCGGTGTTCTTTTTGATGGCTTAAATTGGTATCTTGATGATTATTGGGTTGTTCTTGATGATCTATGAATGTTCTTGTATGATTAAGTGTTATCACTTGTGATTACTGTGTTGTTCGTTACCGATTGGTGCGAATTAGAAGATGAATCGGTCTACTTCTTGTTACACAATAAACGCAGTTGATTAGAACGCCGTAGGATTGTACCGATCAGGGTAGGGATATTACCGTCTCTTGGGCCTCTAATCGGGTGGGAAATCGCGATGAGGTTGGGGGATCGACTTATGTTTTAGAAAAGCATGCTGATTAGGAGTAGGCAGTGTCGTCACGTTTCGTGGTACGTTTGACTCCGCTGATTGTGCGTATTGTGTCTTTAATATGTAGTCGCGTCAAAGAGCTGTCGAGCAGCGATCGTTTCGGGGTTTCCACATCGGTCGTCCCGGGACGAGAAAAGTGGTGAAAGAGTCCAGTGGGGTAGGACCCGCCACCTACCCACGCCGAAGAACTGTTCGGGGCAGCGGCAGCCGGCGGCCAGTGACGCCGCCGCAGCCACGGCTGACCACGCCCTGGAGTACTTTCCCGCCCCCGCCGCGCGGGACGCGCCCCGGAGCTACCCGTTTGGAATGTTCTCCCCGACCCTCGTGCTGTCTCCAGACGGATGCCCCCGTTTGTCAGTGCCTATTGCCGTAGTTTGAATATTCTCGGGGTGAGCCGTTCGTACACGGACGGTTTATGATGCTCCGATTATCTACTCTGCCATGCTCCAGTTGAATTGCTATCCCGCCGCTTGTACAACGCGTGGAAGACCAGTATGACAACCCCCGTAGGGTTATCCTGAGTTGGGACTGGATCATCGCATAGGTTTATTTATACATTGTTTATTTTCGCCTTCCCAACGGTGCCTAATCTTGGGGTATGATGTGCTGTCGCTATGTGATTACGTGGTGCTGGTTGACCAACCGGGTAGCGACCTCGGACTGGGTTATCCTGAAGTTGCGGCTACATGAATGCCGGCTAAGTGTCACGAACTGGGACGATTCCCTGGCTGCAGGCTCGGACGCCAGATCGGACGGCGTATTCGCTGCGGCAGCGGGTCCCCACGAACAGGCTCGGTTGTAGTCCACGATGCGGAATTCGCGCTGGCTGGCAACGTCAGAAGACACTCTCTCCCGAGGCAGCGGGCGTCGGAAGCTGGGCTGTCAGTCAGATGGGTTTCCCTAGGCTATTCAGTCATGTATTATGTTTTATCTACTCTAGTTTCTTTCTATGAGCTGCGGGGTTCATTTGGAGGCCAAGCGGAACGACTGTCCTCCGTGTGAGATAGCTTTTCGTGGGCAGGGTGCTGCGGTGTTGGCGAGGGTCAGAGTGCTACTATGCGATGACCGTCATGTAGTGCGGGTCATGCTGATTGGTCCTGTGCCTTCGCCAAACAAAGATGTAGTATACTTCGTTGCAGGAAATCCACTGGACAGTTTTCGTCGTGGTTAATGAATATCGTTGATGGATGTGACTGCGCTGGCCTTATTTAGTTGGGGGTACTGTTATGTTAGCTATGGATTGTTTGATGCCTTGCCTTGTTTGCTGGATCTATTGTGAACTGGTTTCCGCATGCAGTCCGTTGTATAGGATTATCTTGCTTGTGTCTGGCTTTTAGTCTTCGTACGTGATTCCTCGGTTGTTTATAAGCTAGTTAGGCTGTGTCCCAGTGGGTGCGGTTCGTATTTTTAGGATATATCTTTCACTGCTCAAATATGTGTTTTTTTAGGTTACTTAGTTCTCTATTATTATAGTTCGGTCATATGTATGGATGTCTGACGAGTGGAGGGGGACCTATGTTCATG
>VALG01000899.1:0-42190 GCA_009835305.1 Ipomoea purpurea
AAAAAAAACAAAAAAAAAAAAAAAAAAAAAAAAAAAAAAAAAAAAAAAAAAAAAAAAAAAAACTATCCTATCTCCAAAAACTCAAAAGATGAGAAGGGCAATTCGAGAGGGAGACTTTAAGCAACTGGCAACTGGAGTCCCTCATTGAGTCTTGGGAGAGATTTAAGGAATTGAAAGAAATGTCCACACCATGGAATTTCAAAGTTGGGATTTGATGATGTCCTTCATATGAAGGATTGCTTGATAATTTAGGTTTTGGTGATGCTATCTTCGGTGGTTCGTTCACGATTCTAGAGCCAACACAAGCCGATTAACTATTGAGAAAAATTGCTATGAATGGATCTATTGGTACACGGAGAGATCTCCACAAAAGCTTGTTAGGAGGAATTATGAATGTGAGGGCAATTAGCTGATTTATGTCCAACAAGTTGGATAATGTGGTGTCCTTGGTTCAAAAACTTGCTCAAATCAACCATCCAAGAATCACAATGATTAGAGTCATGTTTCTAACCCTCTTAATCTTGTCGAATGTTTTGATGTGTGAAACTTGTGGTGGTGGACATAAAGTCAGAGGGGATTGTCTCGACGAGTTAAATTTCCCAAACCTCTATGGAGCAAATTAATATGTTGGGAAAATAATAGCCTCATCAACAGATCTTCCACCTCAAGGGACCTACATTACCCTAATAATTCAAGGAACCATACCCGGTTTTTCATGGACGCAAGCCAATGGAATGCAACCATTCAATACTTTGTAATAGAGGTCCTCTGGGTTTTCAAGGTTCTCAAGTTCAAAAGTCTAAATTTCCTCGTTTCATGAGCCCCACCCACAATCAATACGGGAAGTATTGTTGAAAAACTTATTAAAGTCAGTTAGAGATTGCAGAAAAGATGGATAGTTGGATGCTCGCCAAATAATGTTTTGAAAAAGCACATTAGGCAAATCAACCTTAACATTCAGTACTAAAGTCCACAGGGAAGTTGCCAGCCTAATGCCTGAAATATCCAAGGGAGCAGTGTAAAATGCATATTGTTACAAGGATTCAAAGTACTTGAAGGGCCAACCTCTTCCAATCAAGAGCATCAAATTCTAAAAAGACAGTTGGGGAAAGAAGATTGAAGATACTTGATGGTAATAAAGGAAGATGACCCAGTTGTTGTGCAAAAAAAAATCCACAAGTTCAAAAGGAAGTAGAGGAAACGTGAGAAGGTATGTACCCCATTGCCCTTTCCTCAAAAACTTGAAATCATACAAAAGAAAGTAAGTGGAAAAAGTTTTTAGAGATAATGTTGAAGAGTTTGAAAGTTTCAGTTCCCTTACTTGATATTGCTTTCAACGCAAGTTCCATCTTTATGGAAAATTTTTGAAAGAGATTCTACTAAGAAAAAGAAGTATGGGGAACGAGAAGATGAGGATAGCTGTGGCACAAAGTATCAAGCGTTGACCCCGGGAAATTGGGAGGAATATAAACCTAAGCAATAGAGAATCCGGTGGAAGATTCACAATTCTTGTGTGATTGGAGGCCGACCTTTAAAGGATCCTTTGTGATTCATAGGAGTCAGTGTGAGTGTTTAATTGCCCTCCTTAACCCTTTGTCCAAAGGGTTAGTGGGGGAGAACCAAAACCAATCCAATTCACCTTAGATAATGGCGGACAGATCCATCGTAAAGCCTATTGGGAATTCTTGAAGATGGCCAGTTCGTGTGGACAAGTATTTTGTGCCTTGTGATTTTATTGTGAATAGATGTCCGAAGGAACCTAGACGTTCACTCATTTTGGGGAAGACCCTTCTAGCCACTATTTGGAGCAAATGATTGATGCAAGGAAAGGGTCCATGATTTTTGACTTGGGGAGGAAAAGGTGGAATTTAATGTTCTTGATGAGCCAAAAATCATTGAGTGCAAGTCATTTTTGCACATCGACCCCTTGACTCTCAAGGTGACACATGATGAGTATTTGCATTTGAAGAGTCTATGGGGTGATGAATCAAACTCGCGGATCAACCCAGGATGAGCAACTCCATAACCAGGTTAAGGTCGAGCTAGCGACGTTAAACTTAGCGCTTCATGGGAGAGCACCATTGTTATCTTTTATTTCTTTCATATTTATTGCTTTCTAGTTTAATTTTATTGCTTTTAGATTCGTTTTTATTTAGTTTTATTTCTTTCTAGTTCGTGATTAATTTTTGCTTTTTAGTTTTTTCTCTTTTCTCCCTTGGCACCAGGGACGATTGCAAAGTTTTAAGTGTGGGGGGAAGAATCATTAATTTGGGGATATTTCTGGGGATATTTTTTTAAAATTTTTTTGCTTTTGCTTGGATGACTCATATGCTATTTTTGTGAATAAGTTTACTTGTCTTAGCATGCAGTTTACAATTACTCTCTCTGTTTGTTTTGTGGTTTGTTTTTTAGTGTGCTTGCTGCATCTCAATTTGTGATGGATTGATTTGAGGTGTAACACATATTTGATCTATTCCCATTGCCAATAGCTTTGTTAACCACTTAATAATTGGGATTAATTCTTGATCTTGTGTTTTGCATTGCTAGTGAAGCTTAATGTGAGATTCCGGTCATGGGTGTTTTGCTAGAACTTGCCTCATTACTCCCTAAAGTGATGTCTAGTTTTGCATGTTTTATGAAGTGGTTTAGGGCATTTTGTTTTAGCCATAGCCTTTAAACCTGTCCCTATATATATTTTTTATCTTTCGTTTCCCCATTGTGCCTTTTGTTTGTTCAAATAAGTGCTAAAGCACTTATTCCCTCTTTGTGATTGTTTTTCTTTGATTTACCCCATTATTATAACATTAGCTTTGGCCAAATATTTCCATCCACCCTTGAGAGAATGAAACTTTTATCTTTATCTTTTCTTAATAAGAAGAGTTTTTATGGAGTTGTGTTGAAAAAAAAAAAAAAAAGAACAGCTAGTGTTTCAAATGTTCAGTGTGGAGGTCATGGAAGTTTGGATTAAAATTATCTTGCTATATCCAAAAAGAAGTCAAAGCAAAGAAGAATGAAAAAAAAAAAAAAGAGATTGAAAGTTTTTGAGTTGGATCCCCACTTTACAAAAGTTGCTAAGTTTCTTCAAAGAAATTGCTCATTGGAATTATGATTGCCTCATTCTCTTCCCAAAATTTTGAAATTTTTAAGATAATGTGTACATTCTCTCCTTTTTGATTAATTTCCATACCAACCTGTCTTTGTTAGGCCATCACCCCGTAACCCCATTACAAGCTTAATACAGTCCTATTTGACTTAGCATTGCATTCTAGATTTGATCTAGGGGAGTAAATGAAGGGAAAGCCTATGGGATCTCATTCATGAACCGTGTCTTGCATAATCTCGATCAAGCTGAGTATTTGTAGCCACTTGATGCCTCAACACTTTAAATTCTTGGTGCTCGTTATTGGTCTTGGAAATGGTCCTCTTATGTGCCAAATAATTTTGATTCTGAAGCCTTGTTGTTTATAGCAAGTGGGTTGTGGTTTGAAAGGTTGTAAACAAAGAGAGCAATGAGTAATTGTATGTTTTGACTTATGATTTTATTCTTATGTTTTGCTTAGGACAGCAAAAGCTTAATGTGAGGGGTGATTGTTATCACATCTGTGCTTGTTTTTATGGTTACACTTTTGAATTCATCGCAGTAATTAAGTTCTTTAATTTTGCTTATAATACATGTTTTCCTTGCTATTATCATTTAATTATGGTTCGCACTTGTTTTGAATATTTTACGGTGTTTTTAGTGTTTCTGAACATTTTAGGTCAAAGATATGAGCAAGGGGAGTTCAAGGATGAGTTTGGAGCAATTTTGGACGAGTTCGGTTGGCTCGACGCGTCGAAAATTTCCAGTAGTCTAACAATTCGCGCACAAGGAAGTCTCGACGCGTCGAGAGAATAGGCGTCATTTCCTGGGCTAAAAACAGACGCCTAAAGTGTCTGGGCAAAATTCTACAAGCGAATAGGCGTCTATTTCTGGGATAAAAACAGACGCTGTGGCGCAGCTGGAACAAAATTCAATACAGCGGGAGATTCCTTTTCCTAATATCAATTGCATGGATTTCAACTCATATCTCCATATTAAAAGTTAGCAATTCAAGAATCTTCCAATTCTAAATATCATTAAAGACGACAATTTCTTTATTTAAATATAGGAATTAGAATTTGAGTCTAAATTTGGTACAAGATTCCTATTTCAATCTCAACTTTGTACCCACTATAAAATCCCTCCCTTCCTCAACCCTAAGAAGACACCGAGAGATTTTCAGAGTTCTTTGTAGACAAGAAAGAGAGAAATCAAGGCTCAAGTTATCTTTGGAAGCAAGGAGGAAAACCACGGAGATTTGGGAGAATCGCTTGGTCAATTCTTGTACTCTTTTGATGATTTGTGATTCTTTATTTATATTTGCTATGTATAATTTAGCCATGCTTGGCTAAATTCCTTAGGATTTTTGGGTGAATTTGTTTATGAACCTATGTGCCTAGTTCGTTAATTTCTTAATATATTTATGTTTGGTTTTATGATTTGTGTTGCAATCTTGTTTTTAACCCTGTTGTTGTTGGTAATTAAAGGCCTAAATTACTAGCTTCATTGTCATATTTGTGTCACCAATGGGAATTGGGGCATAAATTAGGGCACACACGATTGCACCTAATGGTTGGTCCTTGGGAAAGGGGAACTTATTAGGGGAAATTTATTCTAGATTATTGCTCATCGGGAGATGGTAGTAATTAGAAATAATTGAATGCTGATCTTTGATCTTATTGGGTGTTTAAGCCATGGGAGTGAAAATTCACCAGGAATAGAGATTACGGGAGTAATTCGATTCCACTTTGCATTCCATACAAATCTTAATTCCAAACAAATATTACAAACGTTAATTGGGCACTAGGTGATTAAACATTGTGATCCCCAAGAATCCTATTTTGCTCTATTGTCTACAAAATCTTATTACTTATTTTATTCTGCTTATTATTTTATGCAATCAATCAACCTTCAAATTTTGTTTGGATTAGTTTCATATGAGTAACCTAGTAGCTAGTGATTAGTACACCACCTCTCTGTGGTTCGACAACCCGAATACTCCGGGTATTATTTGTTTGCCCCAAATTACAGCAATCATCATTTATCCTCAAAGTCAACTCACCTGTACTCATGTCCATCAAAGCACGACAAGTAGCTAAAAATGGTCTACTGAGAATCAAAGGTACATCTAGATCTTTTCCTACATCAATGATCACAAAATCAACCGGTACAACATCTTGTCCTATCTTCACAAGCACATCCTCCGCTACCCCTCGTGGATACCTTGCGGTCCTTTCATTCTTTAATTACTAGGACTCGTCTTAGTAGACAATAGAACTCTCATTTGGGCTCTTAGAGTCTCTATGACCTTTCCTCGAATACCTTGCCTACGCAACCTTTCCAACCTAGTCCTCTCGGATCATTAGGCTAGAAAATGTCAAGGATAGAAGCTTCAAGTGATCTAGCAATCTCTTGCTTAGCACAACCCTAGGAGGTGGCCTAGCTCCATAGGATGCATACAATACTGTGACACCCCGAAAATCCAATTCCCTAAATAAAATTAATTATATAATCAATTCTAAACCCCCCTTTGTGATCTTTCCTTCGAATTTCTTAATTAAAAAGTCGAAGGACTTGAATTGACCAATTCCTTGGTCAATTGGCTTAGTCAAAGGGAAAAACCTTGAGCTTTATAGGATGTATCTAGCATTTTGATATCTTCCTAACCTTTTAGAATAAGGGAGGGCATTGTAGTCCTTTTCACGCTTACTTGACATTCAAGCCTTGCCCTAACAAGACCACACTTCATTTCCTACATTTGGCAAGAAAAACACTAGACTCTCTACCTTTTCTCTAAATATCTAGCTTACTCTCCAAGCCAACCAAATCCTCCTTCAACCTTGCAATAAAGTTCTCCAAGATTCTATCTTTCCACCATCGAAGCACTAGGAAGGGTAAGACCTTAGCTTAGTTGGTGTTTTTGGTTGGGTTTTCCGAATCTTTATCTAAGTGTTGGTTTCTTTGTGTGGTTTGGTTGTGTTAAGAAGACTTTGTTGAGGAAGAGCTTCAAGGAGAAGCCTAGGGGAGTAAAAAGGGAGTGTTCTTTTGGACCACAAAGGTAACCCATGCTTTACAAAACCTATTTTACACTTGTTATGATGATTCTTGATACTCTATTGATGTTCTTGATGTTCTTGAGAGAATTGATGCATATTCTTGTGTTTATGCATGTTTAGAGCTTGTATCTAGGGTTCATAAATGCTATTCTTTGAGCTATTCTTTGAGCTATTCATGTGTTCAAGTCATTTCCTTGTTGAATGTGAGGTTTTGGGTGTTTTGGACTTGAACTTGGCTTTGTTGATGTTTTTCCCCGAAGGAAAAATTGAGGGTGCAGGTATGTACTGGTGGGTGGCTGTCCACCCGCCGTTCCACCCACGGGTGGAAGATGGTGTATCGGTGGGCGCGGGTGGAGGCCCACCCGTGGTTCCAACCGCTGTTACACATTAAGGGGGTCAGCGGGTGGTTGTCCACCCACCGTTCCACCTACTGGTACGTTGTGCTTTAGCCTCCGTTTTGTTGAATCGTTGTACAATAGTGTGTCTCCTTTGATGTTTCGTATGTCTAGAACGGTGTCCTAAGTATCCATGATATGATTATGTGTCTTGAATCGTTCTTATGGTCCAACCTTTGTGATTCGTTGGATTAATGTGAAGTCATTGAGGTTCGTTGGAACCATTATGTTTATCCGTTTGATGTACATGCTAGTTATGAAGTCGTTGATTCTAGTATGTATTGTTTGTTCATTCCTAATGAGGATTGACAACTTGTGTTTCTAATCATGTTAATCTTGGATTAAATTCTATTGTCGTTATACCGTTGTTGATGGTCTATCATTGTCCCTCATTGAAACCTGTCGATTGGATTCCTTGATGTGATCTTGTACATATGTTGTAACTGTTTGTTGATACTTGATTGGGCTATTGATGAGCCTCAATCCTCTTGATAATGACTATGAGTTACTATATGATTGGTGGTATTGTTACTGAGCTCTGCTCATATGATTGGTGGTAATGTTACTGAGCTTTGCTCATTCGATCGGTCGGTATAATGATTGGTGGGGGCGACGGCCCCAGGCGGAATAAGGTTGGACTCGGTGTACAGGGTGGCACTAGGAGGTAATGGTTGGAACTGCTATAAGGTTGGGCTTAGTGAGAATGGTTGGAATAGGCATAAGGAGATCGGAGGAACTTGTCATTATATGTGAATCTTGTCTTTCATTGTTTATGAGCATGTCTAATGCAAGGTTGAAAAAATCGCTAGGCGCCTGAGGACCGCCTAGGGCGCTAGAGCGCCTAGCGGGTGCCTAGAGGCGATTAATCGGCGCCTAGCAGGCCGGACCGCTTTAGGCACGATTTTTGCAACACTGGTCTTAATTGTGAATTCTACATTGATTATCATATGATGTATTTGTGTAAGCATGTTGCTTCTGTCGTTCTCAAGTTGTTTATTTGAGTAGACTGTGACGTTGGTCATTTGATGAGAGTGGCGGGGGGTGTGAGCTATGATGAGTCTTATGTTGTTCCAGATTCTTCGTTTGAAAGATTCCTATTATTGTATTCCAGAGTCTCAAATGTTTTCCTTTATTATCATTATATGTTAGCTCAACGACGTATTTGTGGGTTACCAGCTGGTAGTCTCGCTGACGGCGGCTACCCCTTTATTGTTTACAGGTTTTGGAGTAAGATCGGTGACGGAGCGGCGCTAGGATGAGACTGAGATAGCGTCAGGCGTTCACCTTACTGTAGGTTCTGGACTTGTGGCCTGTGAGCTGTAGACTTTATGAATTGTTGTAGACTACAATGTGGATTTTGGGGTTTAGGATTCTAGGCATGTGCTCTATAGTTAGATAGTGATGTGGCCGATAACATTCCCGTAGCTTAATTGCATTAGCTTCCGCTGTGTTATAAATGTTAGCTGTTATCTTTGACTAGACTTCTTATAATTTGGTGTTAAGAGACGTCCGAGGGTGTTACAATACAATCCAGGAGAATCAACAAGATTCTGCAAGCTGAGCAAACATTCAACCCCCGTAAATGCTACAAGACATTCAAGTTACATTGGCATCACATGAATCAAAAGGCAGTCCAATCCAGAACCGCGTAGCTAATGTCTAGCCAACCAAAGCGATAAGAATTGAATTGCAAACGATGGAATCTTCAAGTAAACAAATTGAAATGTTAAAGTAAAGGAAGTGTGACCAAAGTAGGATTACAAATTTGATCCTTGAATTGAAAGAGTGTCAATTCTCCCTCTTCAATTGATCTTCACTAGGAGTTAGAGAGGAAGTAAAGCTTAGGAGAATGAAATGGTGTTCAACCCACGCGCGCTTGAACAAGAGACAACTACGTGTACACAATTGCACGGTTTTAGCTCCAAAAAAAAAGATCTCTGCTTCTACTCTTTTCTTTGGCCGTAACTGTGTTCCAAGGCCTTTGCTCTAGTTCGTCGGGTTCGTCGTGCTGTGCTCAAAGCGCGAACCCATAGCACGTTGTTATTCCTGAGAAACCTAGTCACCAACGCTCCTAGCACTTTTGGGGAGTTTTCGGCCAAATAAGGTTTTTAAGGAAAGAGTGATCTCTTGACTCGCGCTAATAAACCCTATATACCCAACGCAACCGAAGCCATCTCCTTCTCCTTTCGGTTTGGGATTATGCTTCTGAAGCAAAAATTCTCTCCTTAATTGTTTCCTGCGTTGGATTTGGATTCGAGTAAGTATGAGATTATTAAGTTCCAATTTTTGGTTTCGGAGCGTGATAGGGTGTTCTTATATATCTTTTTCCGTAGAGGTATATATCCTAATAGTAGTAACCTAGTGTCCTTTCTATATAGTATTTGTGCTGTATAGTGACTAGTATATATTTCGGATAAGGTATATCGAACAAGCCACGTGTCTCTATTTCGCCCCCCCTCCCCCAGTATAATTGAGATTTCTGGAGGATTAATCGACTTTGTTGGTTCATGGCTATTTCCAAATTAAGCATATGAACAGTTAAAATATGTGATTAGCTCTCAGATGCCATAGTTGCTTTTACCGGCTTTTTGTTGTTTTTTTTGCGTTCTCTGTTTTGGTTTGGTTTTTTTGGTTGTTGGTTTCTGCGGGGCGGTTCGCGTCTAGCGGTGGCGGTTATCATAAGACAAAAAAAAAGCCCCTCCCACCGTCTCGAGTTTCCGGGGCGGTTTTTCTCCTGCTGTGAGTACTCATATAGTAAATAGAGATGAACCATCTTAATCTACTTTAGCAAAATAGATCTAATGATGAAAGTTAGTAGTGGTTATGTTCATGTTCATAGATTTTTCCCATTTTGGTTTGATAAATTGATATTTTGGTTCCTAGTTGTTCATTTGTTTAGTTTCTTTGAGTTTTGATTTAATTATATTGCACGTCATTAATTCATTCACATTGTATAAATTTCTCGTGGGAATCGACTCTTACTTTTTCACATTGTGCTACTATATAATTTTACACTTGCCAGGGCATTATAAAATTGTCCATCATGCTTGATTATGTGCCTACTTCCCTGTTAATTGGATATCGTGAAAATACTTTGTTCATTTGTTTGTTTCATATTGTGCTACAACCATTAACACTCATATGTTATTAGTGCATAAAATATTTTTTAATTTCTTGAATTTCCAATATAAATTGATGCATCAATCAAACATACATTATTCGTAGGAAGACAGAGCAACTCACAAAGATATTATTATTATACATTCACACGGCCGCTCTTTTTTCTAAATCCAAACATAAATTGAAACTAAAAAGAAAGCAACAAAGAAAGGATTACATGTCACTCTTTATTATGAATCACAACATAAAGCAAACAACATGGAAAGTGGAATAAAAAAAAAACATTTTTTTTTTCCATTTTTTATATTCACCGGATTGGATTAACCAACGTAAAGGTAATAATCTGCTTCAGCTTGGTTTTGGAATGTGTATACCAATCTCCATCATGGTATAGTAAATCTACAACTCGTGTAAGATTGAGAATTCGGGTGAGTATAGGCATAGGAAAACAGTAGGTTTAAGACATTCTTGATTAATGTCTTTCCAGGCATTGATGACTTGTTCTTGCAACTCTGTCATGGTTTCTTCTTTTGATTTCCCATATTCTTTCATAAAGATTTGCACAGATGATTCAAAGTGTCCTCTTTGTTGTTCAAACTATATAAATAAAATTGGTGTTCCAATTAGGAATATAATATGTAAAGAATATTGATATAATATGTCAAGAAATTGACTAAAGTCATATAACAAAAATATATATATGTTACCTCATATCCAGTATGTCATCCATTAATCTGCCAACGATCTCTGAAGCTCTAACAATTAACGGTCCACTAATCATCCAATCAAACACTTCTTTAGTTATAAAATCTTCGTGCATGCCTACTAAAGAAGTTGTTGCTAGCATCGTGTAACCCGACGTTACCAACGCAACCTTCATGTACTCTTCAAATCTGGGAGAGCAACTATCACTATACCACTTGGCTTCATCATAATATGCTCCCACCAATTTTGTCATCTTAAAACATATCGGAAATCAAAGTTTTAATATAATGTATAAATATTAAGAGTTAATACCATCTGAGGTCCTCTGAGTATAGTGGTTTTGTCATGTTTAGTCCTAAACTTTTAAATTGACCATCTGTGGTCCTTTAACTTTCAAATTTAACCCATTCGCGGTCCAAGTTAACCACCCATGGTCCTTTCAAGTTTCGAAATTTAACCAGCTATGATCCTCTTGAAAGGACCATGGTTGGTTAAAATTTAATACTGTAAGGACCATGGGTGGTTAACTTGGACCACGAATGGTTAAATTTGAAAGTCGAAGGACCACAGATGGTTAATTGAAGGTTTATGACTAAACGTGGCAAAACCACTATACTCAGAGGACCCTCATATGGTATTAACTCTTAATATATAATGAACCAGCAACTTTGTTAATTAACTGTAAATGATCAATATAATGTTGCCAAATCAAAAGGGCAAATCTAATCTAATTATATAAAAATATCATCATAATTGGAATTAAATCAAAACATGCATAGTAATGTACCTCAATTTTTGCATAATTGACGCGATACGATTCACCTTTTTAGCTAACTCTTTCTCCATTTCAGCATAAGTATCAAGAAGGTACATGTAAGTAGACTTCATATATTCTGGTAATTGATTTGTAGCACTAACATCCCATCTGAATATGCATATGTTTTTTTAAAACACTAGTTTTTCAACAATATATTATCATACAAAAAGAAAATGCAATGTGATATCGAATATAATGGTGAAAGAATTTGAAATTGGACCTTTGGACTGCGTCGGTGAAAAGTTTGAGCTCATCAGGGGTTCCATAAACATCGTAAATATCATCAACAATCGAAGTTAGAGAAATAATTTTAAGAATAAATTTCCTTGCGAGCTCATATTTTGGTTCAAAGTACGTTCCCAATGTCCAAAAGTAGCATTCCACCAACCTATCTCTTGCAAAAGGCAGTTTATTTGGGACATCTAATCCTTTCCACCACCTACATTATGACAATAACAATTTGAAAATTATATGAATAATACTATTTGTTAAATTAAAAATAATAATAAGGGAAAAGGGTCAAATAGGCTCTCAAACTTTAGCTTAAAAGTCAATTAGGTCCCTAAACTTTTTGAAGGTTCAATTACACTCATCAATAATTCATTTAGGTGCAATGAAGCCCAAAAACAAGTTAATGACCTGCTATCACAGGTCATTAGGGTTCAGGCCACCTTCCGGCGAATTTTCTGGCAAAAAAAAGTGACTAGCAACTGACCCAGATTTGTCGAAAATTTCGCCGGTCACTTTTTTGTCAGAAATTTCGCCGGCCATTTTTTTTTTTGCCAGAAAATTCATTGGAAGGTGGTCTTAATCCTAATGACCTATGATAGCAGGTCATCATTAATTTGTTTTTGGGCTTCATTGCACTTAATGAATTGTTGAGGGGTGTAATTGCACCTTTAAAAAGTTTAGGGGCCCTAATTAACTTTTAAGCTAAAGTTCGAGGACCTAGCTAAATATTGTTATAATTATTAGGAAAAGAATGTAGCAAGCTACATGGGAGAGATATGGAGGGATTAGCTAAAAAAACTTTACCTCGTAAGCCTGCCTAGCTCTCTTTGATGTTGCTTCTGCAGCAAGTTAAAGTCCAATTTTGCAAATTTCAGCAATAAAGAATCTTGTGTTCCATCTGGTTCATAAGATGATATGAATTTTTGTGCGTCTAGCCTCGTTAATCTCTTGCGAATTGGTTGCTTTAGTGCTTCACTCACTTGTGATCTAAGAGGATTGCTCAACTGTGGTAGCATGGATTCTAGGTGAGAACTGGTAAATTTTAGTGCTTCTTCTAAAATCTGTTCCCCATGCACTCTAAGATGTGATGCTTCGTACAAGCTCAACATTGCTGCTACATTGTTCATTAACGATTCCCTCAACTTTTCATTATTGAACCTTTCAAACACATCTGTTAAAACATTTGTGAGCATATAACCATTAATGTGCAATTCAGCTATCAGCTTAGACTTTTAGTTGAGATGAAACACATGTTTCGATTACATTAATGTATTACTTCAAACTTTAGAATTTGATGGTATATATATAATCTTACCGTTTATTCTATTATTATTTCATATAACTATTTTAATTTGTTAGTAGTATTTAATTTTATTCTATACTCACTAGCTGATACGCGATAGCCATCTTGTCGAAGGAGACGAAAGCGCAAAGAGACAACATAAAGACCATTCTCATCTTCCCCATCATTGAAATCATCATATGCCTTGAATATGTATTCCAATGAAGCGTCAATCTCCTTTTCAATTGATAACACACTCCTAAACGTTGGATCTTGTTAATCAAGTCCAATTTTGGGAAGAAATGTTTGGGCTTCCACAAGAATGTTCTTTATCTCTTCTTTCAATTTTTTATGCTCTAGCCAATCTTCTGTATCCACTTCCTGTGTATACAACAATTTATTTTCTTTACAAATATTACGTATTGAGATCAATCAAGCTATATAAGCTGGAAAAAGTTGATTGACCAATCAAAGCTATATTACTGAGATTAATCAAAGCTAAATAAGTAAGTAGAGAAAAAAATAGCTGATTTGACCAATAATGTAAAATATATGAAAAAGTAAACCCAGAGCGTAATAAAAATTTATCATTTACGGAGTAACATTACTGGAAATTTTGAAATTTCCGCCCACCTGAAAGTTATCTTAAATCAAGTCGAAAACCTTGTTCCGACTACTTTTGGTATTCGAAAAAACCTTTGTTGCTATTTCCGATCACTTTTTGCTTTCAACTTGATTTAAGATCACTTTCAGGTGGTCGAAATTCAATAATTTTTAGTAGTGTAATTTTTAAGACTAAAAGTGTATGTAGGTTACCATGGGTTGAGAAGAATAAGTTAGGAAGTAATCTCCCCAAATAGATGGATGAAAATTTGCAGAGCGGCGAGTAAGTTGATCCATTGGAGTTTGGTTTGATGGAAGATCTGATAGCAAGTGGCAATTGGCAGCCATTTCTGGTAAGAGAAGAAGAGAGAGATGGTAATGAACAGATTCTGTTTTGCATGTATGTTCTTGGAGGTTGCTCTCTATTTATAGTAAACTTTGTAGGAAATGATGTTGACAAATTAGAAACGAAAAATGCGTAAAAAAACATAGGGAGTATTATTTAATTAGGCAGTGAAGATTCCTATGAAGTGGTCACTTTCTTTAGTTAATTCTCTTTTGTATTTAATTGTTACACCAACATTTTATTGTTTCTAAAATATTGAATCACGAATCGCAAGGGTTCTCCATGCCCCAGCCCGACGAACATTTTATATTTTTATTATCTCTTAAAAGATTAATCAATTCAGCCGTAATCAAATGAAATTTTTTAATTTATAAAAAAAAAAATATATTGTCAAACAAGAACATTGCGAGATAGTTTCCCACTTTAATTTGTCGTGTGATTTGAATTTGAATACTATTTTTGTCAATAAATTCCCCAAGTAGTTAATATGATTGACTTAATTATATATATAAGTATATATATATAATATATTATATATATATATAATATATATATATATATATAATACCTATAGAGCGCTTCATATGGGGGGCGGTCTTACCGTGCGGCGGTGCGGTCAAATTCCAGAATACACCAACAGTGTTAACAATATGCACAAACAGTGTAATAAAAACACACCCCAATGAAATGTAATAAAACATCACAAAATATACCACAGACTCACAAAATACACCACAGACTCAAAAAAATACACCATATAACTCACCACCCAATGGTGTATTTCCAAACAGTGTATTGGGTGTTTTTACTCACAGCCTAATGCGTGCTCGTGTTTGGTGATGCAGGGCGTCTGTTTACTTTGTTTTGTGTGGGTGTATTTCCTAATGTGATGGTGCATATTTAGTGTACTATTTGGTTGCCGCACGTAGAAATAACCGCACCGTAAGACACTGCCGCACCTGGAACCCGCCTACTACATAGGTACCTATATATATATATGTGTGTGATGTGCTGGTGTTGTACGGGTGTTGTGTCGTGGTGTGTGTGCTGTGTATAGCATATACCTATATATATATATATATATATATATATATACAATAGTCACTAGGATATATAGGTATAATATTCATATATATAGATTATACGTATTTAATATATTAAGTATATATATTTAATCTATTAACTTTTTTTAATTATTATTTTATATTTTATTATGTACACCCTTAGGTCATGTTTACATGTTTAATTCTGTAAACAGCCAATTTTTTAAATAATCTTTTTACCAACTGGTTGATATAATCTCGCCTAGCAGATATGTAATATAATCCACTAACGCCCTCCTACTAACTCGCTGATTGGTCAAATTACTGTTGGAACATTATGATTCCCAACCACGCTGAAAGTGGACTTAAACAAGTCGGAAGCAAAAATTGCGTGAAAAATAGCGACAAAGGTTTTTTCGGATACCAAAAGAGGTCGCGAACAAGGCTTTCGACTTGATTTAGATTTACTTTCAGGTGGTCGGAAAATTCCATAATTTCTTCAGCAGGAAACAAGGACATTGCGAGGTAGTTCTCACTTCAATGTTGTGTGATTAAATACCTCTTTGTCAAACAAATTCATCAAGTAGTTAATATGATTGGCTTTATTAATATTTTTTAATTTTTCATGGTATTAATAAAATACTTGGCAAATAAATATATAGCATTATTTTGTATTATACTTTGATATTTAATTAAAAAATAGTGCACAAAAAAGATAATAGACAATGTAGTGAATATTAAAAATTGATGAATTTGAATGTAAATAATTTTTACATTGAAGAAATATAAAACGACAATATAAACTAATAAAATTCATTTCTTAATTATTATTGATAATGAATAATTTTTTTTAATAAAGACATTATAGGAGAATGGTAGTGAATATAAATCAATTGATGAATTTGAATGTAAAGAAGTTTATATGCGAGAAAAATAAAAGACCAATATAACTAATGAAATTATTTCTCTTATTTAATTATTGATAATGATTTTTTTATTTTTTTTGAATAAAGACATTGTAGACACATAATTATAAATTAAAGAAATGCATATGTATTATTTTTTGTTGTAGCTACTAAATTATTATTTAATTTAATAAGAGTAAAATAGAGTACTAAATTATGCATTCGGATTGGGGTTTGAACCTAAGACCTTTCTTATTGAAATCAATGAGTAAGTTAACGGTGAACTAACCCAAATTAACGAAAAAGATGTTGGGTAATATGGTTGAAGAATCCCAAAATAATAATCCTACTGAAAGATTATTATTCTATGGGAAAACAGAAAAATCTTGGAAGGAAAAGGATGGAGTGTTTGGGTATAGGTTTAGCACGAGTTGAACGTAATGTTCTTTTCTTTAAAACCTTATTTGCTACCTCTCACAAATGCTAAGCGTTGTAGCCTAGGTTTCCCAGGATAAAACGTGCTACGATTCCTTGTTCAAGCACCTAAACAAGGAACCTGTCGAACAAAGCAAAGCTTAGAACAACTGTTAGCTAAAGAAGAGAGTAGAAGCAGAAGTTTCGAGAGAATAAAGCTACTGGAATTCCTTTGTTTGTACACTGTGTAAAATGCTACTACTCTACCTCTCTTTATATAGCGATGTTGGAGTGATAACATTCAACATGGCCATTAAATTGGTATTAAAACCAATTGTGGTAACACCTGTAAGTCTGTAACAGCAACCCACTAAGTAGGATTAAACTCTGTTTTAAAATTGGAATTAAAACAGTGTTAATTCCAGTAACAGATGAGTTTAATCTTCTGAACTTTCGGGTTTCAGACCGTTGGGGTGCAGGTTCACACGAGAGCACACGGACCAGGCAACACGAGAGTACATCTCTCGTGCTGTGGTGCAACCCGAGAGTGCACCTCTCGTGGTAACCATTGCACGAGAGTTGTGCTCTTGGTGCACCACGAGAGTGGTGCCCTCGGTTTCGGCCGAGCCAAGTGACTATATCAAAGGAAAAATGATACCGAAGTTTGGCATAAACAGTGCCCGCAGGTGCCGGCGCATGCGAGCTCGGCTTGAATGAAGCCTTTTGAGCCTCTTCACAACATTTGTCCAAGGCTATCAGCTCAGATTCCATCGTGGATCTAGCTATCACAGTCAGTTTAGAGGATTTTCAAGCAACGGCTGCACCGGCTAGTGTAAACACGTAGCCACTCATGGACTTGGAGTTCCTAAAAAATATCGGATATCCAGCTAGCGTCGCTATACCCTTCAAGTACAGCAGGATATCTCCCATAGTGCAGTCCAAGGCTCGGAGTATACCTTAAGTATCTCAGAACCTTCACTATTGCCGCCAGTGCTGCATGGCACCGGGGTTACTCGTATATCTACTGAGTTTACTAACCGCAAAGGCAATATCCGGCCTAGTACAACTCATAAGATACATCAAGCTACCAATGACCCGAGCATATTCTACTTGAGAAATACACTCCCCGTGGTTCTTGGTTAGATGAACGCTTCGGTCTAATGGCGTCCTTAGTCCCTTGATGACTATCCTTGTAAATTTTTCAAGGATTTTATCAATATAATGTTGATTGGCTTAACACCAGACCATCAGGTCTTCTAATGATTCTAATCCCTAGGATTAAATCGGCCAAACCCATATCCTTCATGTCAAATCTCGCATTTAACATGTTCTTGGTAGACTTGATCATTCGATCGTTACTACCAACGATGGGCATATCATCTACGTATAAACAAAGAATGACATAGCCGGTCTATCGTTTCCTTAACGTAGACACATTTGTCACTTTTGTTTATTTTAAACCCATTAGTTAACATCGCATGGTCAAACTTCTTGTGCCACTGATTAGGCGCTTGTTTTAAAATATAGCGATTTAACCAACTTACACACTTTCCTTTCTTGGCCCGGAACCACGAACCCTTCGGGTTGTTCCATGTAGATTTCCTCATCTAATTCGCCATTTAGGAAAGCGGTTTTAAACGTCCATTTAATGAACTTCAAAATTCTGCAACGCGGCTATGGCAAGTATCATTCTAATAGAACTTATTCTCGTCACGGGACAATACGTGTCAAAGTAATCAAGGCCCTCGCGTTGCCTGTAAGCCTTGATACAAGCCTAGCCTTATACTTCTCGATGGAACCATCGGGTTTCATCTTCCTTTTAAAGACCCACTTGGATCCTAAGGGTTTACTACCCGGAAGGAAGATCAACAAGTTCCCAAGTGTGATTCTGTAAAATAGAATCCACTTCACTTTTAATAGTCTCTTTCCACATTGGTCCTTCTGTAGAAGTCACGACTTCTGCATACGTTTGAGGCTCGTTTTCTATCAAACAAGTTAGAAAATCGGGTTCATTTTCTAATAAACAAGTTAGAGTATTCGAATCGTGCTCCAACAAGTAAGTTAGAAAACCAGGACCAAATGATTTTTCAACTCTCGCCCGCTTACTGCGTCTCGGCTCTAGCTCGGGTTCTCTCAGAAAGATGCCATTCCTAGATTCTATATCGTGTTCTTATATACGTCGGATTAAGGGATTCGTGTACTAAGAACCGATAAGCACTACTATTATGTCATAGCCAATAAAAGATACAGGTCCACCGTCTTAGGACCCTATCTTTACTTTCTTAGGTGTTGGCACCAAAACTTTGGCAAGACACCCCCACATTTTCAGGTACTGGTAGGAAGGTTTCCTAACCGTTCCCACAGCTCATAAGGATTCTTATCAAGCTTCTTGTGGGGTACCTTATTTAAAAAGGTAATCACTTGTCAAAATAGCCTCACCCCACACATCTTGAGGTAGCCCGAACTTATAAGCATCGCATTCATCATATCTTTCGAATGTACAATTCTTTCGTTCGGCAACACGTTTGATTGAGGTGGAGTAAAGGTGCAGTACACTCGTGTATTATACCTAGGGTGAGCAAAACATCGGTTAACCGCGCCGATAACCGACAACCGATAACCGAACCGACCGAAAAAATCGGTTTTCGGCGGTTTCGGTTATTGAACTAAAAATATTTTCGGTTTTTTCGCTTTTCGGTTATTTTACGGTTATTGAGTGTCGGTTTCGGTCGGTTAACCGATAACCGATATATATATAATTATATAAAATATTTTTAATACTTAATGTTTTGACCTATTTTGACCTGCTTCTATAATCGTACTAATTACCTACAGATCTGTTTCAAAGAATATGCCTAAATTCCTAATTCTCTTTCAGATCTTTTATTTTGTTGGTACGCAATCGGCAATCCACTTTCAGATCTGCTTCAGAGCTTATGGTAATAGCCCAAATCGCCGTCAATCTACTGCTTCTCGTCTTCTCTATGCAGCCACGCTTCATCTTCTACAGCCACAACTCAAAGACAACGCAATCGCGAATGTGACTGCGACGAAGGTTCTCCACAGTCATCTGCTCCTCAGGCCCTCCGGCGACACTCCGGTCAGGTAGTCCGCAACTCCGCAGTCACTCCCTCACGCCTCAGTCTACTTCTATTCTCATATAATATTTGCGTTGGAGATCATCAAATCTCTGTCCACCAAACATTGCTTGAAGTTGTGGATCATCAATTCATTATTTTCTTGTTCGGTTTTTCGGTATAACCGATATAACCGACCGAAACCGACGGTCGGTTTTCGGTCGGCTATAACATTTAGTTCGGTCGGTTTCGGTCGGTTAGGACACTCAAAATTTCCCATCGGTTTTTTTCGGTTTTTCGGTCGGTTATGTAACCGACCGACCGTTTGCTCACCCCTAATTATACCTACACTCGCATAGAAATCACCAATAGGTGCTTCGTACTCACCACCTCGATCGCTTCTAACTTTCTTAATCTTATGATTAAGTTGGTTTTCAACTTCATTCTTATAAAGAATGAATTTTTCCAAGGCTTCGTCTTTGCTTTTAAGCAAATACACATAGCAATAACGTGTGCTATCGTCGATAAATGTGATAAAATATTTATTACCACCTCTCGTTTCTATCGATCTAAAATCGCACAAATCACTATGGATTAATTCTAGTGGTTCAGTTTCCCTTTTGAAAAGGTACTTTCGTTAGTTTTGCCTCAACACAAATTTCGCATTTGTTATTTGTGTTAATTTGAAAATTAGGAATATGGTTCATGTTAATTAATCTACGCATAGAATTATAATTAACGTGACCTAGTCTACCGTGCCACAAATTGGAAGACTCAAGCAAGTAAATGAAAGTAACTTTGATTTTATTCGTGATAATAGGCATTGCATTGAGCTTATAAAGCCCATCGGTTACATAACATTTGCCTACAAACATTCCTAACTTAGACAAAACAACCTTGTCTGACTCGAACACCATGCGAAAGCCATACTTGTTCAACAGAGAGCCAGACACCAGATTCTTCCTCAGCTCCGGAACATACAGTACGTTGTTCAACGTCAGTTCCTTCCCGGAAGTCATCTTCAGAACCACCTTGCCCAAGCCTTCCACAACAGACTGAGCAGAGTTTCTCATCCAAACCTTCTCGCCCTCAACGGTCTCAAAGGTGTTGAACATTTCTCGGTTGCAACACAAGTGCCTTGTTGCACCAGTATCGATGAACCACTCTCGTGGGTTAGAGTCCACGAGGTTCACCTCGGTCACCATAGCCGAAAGGCTAATCTCGACCTCCTTCTGACTGCTTTCCTCAACCATGTTGGCTTCAGAACTCTTGTTCTTTTTCTTTGGAACTTTGCATTCAAAGGACTTGTGGCCAGACTTGCCACAATTGAAGCATTTTCATGAATTTCTTCTTGGTAATGCCTCCTTTCGGACCTAGCTTTTGCTTGTCCTTCTTGTTCTTCTTGGAGCCTTTAGCATGCTCCACAACATTGGCATTAGCGCTCAATTCGGAGTCACTGGATTAGGTCCTCCAGGTTCATTTCCTTTCGCTTATGCTTAAGGTAATTCTTGAAGTCCTTCCACCCTGGAGGCAGTAAGTGGATAACAGATCCCACTAGGAAGGTTTCACTCAACGTCATGCCTTCGTCACGGATTTCATCAAAGATTAGTTGTAAATCTTCAACCTGACTTAGCACGGTTTTGGAATCAACCATTTTGAAGTCAAGGAATCGGCCAACCACAAATTTCTTTGCATCGGCATCCTCACTTCGGTATTTATGATCCAAGGCTTCCCACAGCGCTTTCGGTGTGCCAATCTTGCGATATACATCGTATAACGCATCACATAATCCGTTCAGGATGTAGTTTCGGCATAGGAAGTCCGAATCCTTCCAATAGCCAACTGCCATCACGGATTGGGCATCCTGTTCCCTTAATTCGGGAACCTTCTCGGTCAAGAATCTCGCAACCGAGAGTTGCCAGGTAGAACAACATCTTTTGCTGCCACCTCTTGAAGTTCGATCCAATACCGGTGAACTTCTCCGGTCTTTCGGCCGAACCACTCGGTACCGTAGGTACCCGAGTCATGGGAATATATCCCTCAGTGCTCCCACCATCTTGTGAACCAATGTTCACTGGTGTAGCTTGGGAATTAGCAACATTATTGCCATTCCCACCATTGTTGTTCTCAACAACATTCTCCTCCCGAGAGCTGGCAAAACTGGATTCTCCATTTCTTCTAGGAAATAGAGATAACAACCAACGGGAAACGGATATAAGGTTTTAAGATTGTTGGGTAATAAAGGTTGAAAATCCAAAATAATAATCCTACGGAAAGATTATATTATATGGGAAAACAGAAAACTGGGAAGGAAAAGATGGAGTGTTTGGGTATAGGTTTAGCACGAGTTTGAACAAGGTTCTTTTCCTTAAAACCTTATTTGCTACCTCCCACAAGTGCTAGAGCGTTGTAGCCTAGGTTTCCCAGGATAAAACGTGCTATGATTCCTTGTTTAAGCACCTAAACAAGGAACCCGCCGAACAAAGCAAAGCTTAGAACAATGGTTGGCTAAAGAAGAGAGTAGAAGTAGAGCTTCGAGAGAAAAAGCTACTGGAATTCCTTTTTTTCTACACTGTGTAAAATGCTACTGCTCCAACCTCTCTTTATATAGGGATGTTGGAGTGATAGCATTCAACATGGCCATTAAATTTTATTAAACCAATTGTAACAGCCACCACTAAGTAGGATTAACTCAGTTTTAAAATTGGAATTAAAACAGTGTTTTATTCCAGTAACAGATGAGTTTAATCTTCTGAACTTTCGGGTTTCAGACCATTGGGGTGCAGGTTCACACGAGAGCACACGGACCAGGCAACACGAGAGTACATCTCTAGTGTTGTGGTGCAACCCGAGAGTGCACCTCTCGTGCTGTGGTGCAACCCGAGAGTGCACCTCTCGTGGTCACCGTTGCACGGGAGTTGTGCTCTCGGTGCACACCAACCTCTCATGCTCTCTGTAGCACGAGAGTGGCATAACTTAGCCAGCAAGGCCAGCCAATTTCCGGACGACATTCGTGCCCGCAGGTAGGGGTGTCAAAATGGGCCGAAGCCCGCGGGTTAGCCCGCACCAGCCCCGCGATGGGGCGGGTTAGGGGCCGCAAGAAATTAGGTTCGCAAAAATGCGGTCCTAACGGGCATGGCCCGCGGGCCAAGCTATATTTAAAAAAATAAATAAATTATATATATAATATATATACTATTTTAAAAATCATATATATAATATCTTAATTCTTAGGCAGTGTGTAGAACTGACTATCTAAGAGTACGCAGAAGGGGAGAAATCTAATAATTCAATAATCCTCCGTCAATTCTTAACCCAATAATTCCTTGAGTACGTAGTTCTTCGGTTCTCCCGTCTCCATCCGTCTCCAACTCTATCAAACAATTACTAAAACTAAATCATCAATTCATACATATTTATGAATTACTAAATCGCCTCCAAGTCAAGAAACATACATATTTATATATGTATTATACACAGACGGGAACTGTAGAGGGAACATATGAAGCCGAGAGAGAAATAGAGTGTGCTGTTGAACCCTAACTTTTGTCACCCTTCTACAGTTCTGCTCAACGCGCGGTATCGATCTGGGAGATTTGGGCCGAGGTTTATGAATTTTATGGAAGTTTTCGGTGCATTGAGGTGTATCATACACCGTGAGGATGCGAAAAAACGATCAATAAATAGTGCCATATTTTAAGCAATTTTAAATGTTTATATACTATTTAATGTTTTTTAAAAAAATTTAAGTGATAATGGCATGCGGGCCAGCCCGCGAGACCCCCAAGCCCGCATGGGGCGGGCTTGGGTTGTATAGTTCCAAGCCTACGGGCTTCGTGGGCCGGCCCACAAAAGCACGCCAAATAAAAAGCCCGCGGTGGAGCGGGCTGGCCAGCAAGTGCCGGCGCACGCGAGCTCGGGCTTGAATCAAGCCTTTTGAGCTCTTCTAGTTGGATTTTGAATTACACCTATGCTATAAATTCTACAAGCTTTAAATGAACTCTTGTATATAAGGAGGGCAAATCTTGTTTCCAAAAACCAATGTGGGACAAAAGTCCACTATTTTCCCTTCATTTCCCAACTCAAATGGGTCTACTTTGAGAATCAATATCTCATCTATGCATTATCCGTTTTGAACGTACAATATATCAATCTCTTTGTTTCACTACGAAGAGCCCGAATCCACTTTGGACCTGACTCAAATCGGAAGTGGACCCCACTGATAATTTGTACCACAAAATAGCCACTTAATATGTATTTTAAGCTAATTTTTCCAACAAAAGATAATATTTGACGGTAAAGTTAACGGATATCATATTCATTAAGGATAAATTAAGAAATGTTAAGGAAAAATTAAAATCTGATCAATCTGAGTCATTCATTTAATTAAAAAAATTGACCGGTCATTTTTTCTACCCATTATAGGCCTAACTCTCTTGGTTTTTTATTAGTTATATATATATATATTATATATACTAATAAATAATTTTGGAGAAAATTACCAATTTGATCCCTCGACTATGAGGATTTCACCAATTTAGTCCTTGACTATCAAAATTACTCAATTTGGTCCTCTACTATGAATTTTACTTGATTTGATCCTAATGGTTTATTTGCAAGGTCAAACCTAAAGGGCAATTTTGAGATTTTAAAAAAGTATATCTCCTTCTTATTCCCTAAATCTAAGTATTTGTTTTATTAGATGGATTATTTGTTTTCGATAGCAGTTGCACTCAATATGCAACCAATGCCCGTGAATCATCTTTCTCCAACATAAATAATGAATAATGTTCAAAAATTTGTTGCCTTGTGCCAACATCATTTTCATCCAAGCTATAAGCATCTCCATTTTCGAACATCATTCGATTCTTATAGCTGGATGAAGATGATTCACTACACTTTGGTTGCATATTGAAGCTGCGAATGCTATCGAAAACAAAATAACCTATCTATATAAACAAACGACTTAGATTTAGGGAATAAGAAGGAGGATAGTTTTTTTAAATCTCAAAAATTGCTTTTAGGTCTGACTTGCAAATAACACTTAGGATCAAATCAAGTAAAAATGTCATAGTCAAAGATTAAATTGAGTAATTTTGATGGTCGAGGACCAAATTAAGTGAAATCCTCATAGTCGAGGGACCAAATCGATAATTTTCTCAGTGGCAAGTAAATATTTTTTGTAATTAATATATTGCATTATTGCATATATTTCCAAAAAAGGTCTAACTTAATTAGAATCACGGACTCACCTTTGAGTCTTGTCACAAGACTCAAAGGTGAAACTGGCGCAAAGGACAGGCCGTGGCCTGGCCTTTGCCGTCAGTCGACACTCGGCAGTCTACTGCCTACTGGCAGTGGCCACATGTATCATGCGTTTTGTTTTTTGTCGGTTTTCATAATTTTGAAAAGAATTAATTCACTTTTGGTCCCATAACTTTTGATGTTCTATCATTTTTAGTGCACAATTTTAAAATTTTTAAATTTTGATGACTAACTTTGTTATTTTTATCAGTTTTGGTCCCTTTCGGCCAAATTGACAGCGAATGTTGCTGGATTTTATATTTTTAGTGGTAAAATCGTCATCCCAAGGAAACATCTTCAATATCTAAACAAATACTTAAAATCTATTCTATAGGTGTTTGATCGATGAGAATAATGGGGAGACGGACGAAACCAAACAGATCTATGGATTTATAGTTTCGACCATTTGGCAAACTCTTTTTTTTCCTTCTTAATATGATTTTTTTTGTTTAAATATTGAAGATCTTTCCATGGGTTACGATTTTGCCCCTAAAATATTAAAATCCGGAAATATTTTTACCGTCAATTTGCTGGAAGGACAAAACTATAAAAATAACGGAGTAACAAACCGTTAAGCACTAAATCTGGAAAAAATTTAAGTGTTACACAAAAGTCACATAACAACTCCGAAATCGTGGGATCCAAAGTGAAATTAATTCTTTTGAAAACCTTAACTAGAAGTCTGGAATTTTATGGTTTTGGTCCGATTCCGATTAAGCATAAAACACAATTCATTCGAAACGGTCTTTGGTTCAAACTGAATCTTGATCATTACCTAATTAAATCCTATCAATTAGATTTTGTTAAAGTGAAGAGGTCAAATTAAATCACAGTTCTTCATATGGAGTGATTCCTCAATCTACAATCGACTTTATACTCCAAAATACTTTTTGATCTAAACTGAATTCTCAAACAAGGGTCCTTTTAAATCTATATTTAATTTCCAACTTAAACTAAAGTACTTATTATATTTATACATAAGTAAATTTAAGTCTAGTTATCTTTATATCATCATGTTATCGTCGCAAAATAACGGATTTTAATATTAATATTAATGGCAAAATATATGAATTTTAATGTATAATGTTTGTTATTGTGCATGTAATTAAGAAGTCCTTCACCATCGTCAACACTTATTTTTCAACAAAAAGAAAAAGGAAGGCTTTGTGTCAGTATTTTTTTCTTGAATCTAGGATAAGGAAGACTTTGAGTTCTGAAAAAGGACAATAAGTTTTTGTGCTTTGATTCAAGGACAAAAGCGTGGTGTTTTCTTGACAGAAGAAGGCGTGGAGTTCTGTTTTTTTACTAATATCTGTGTTTTTCACTTTTTCATAAGTTATTTCCTCCTCACTCCTTTGGCGAGTTATGCCCTCGCGTTTCTTTGTCGAGTTCTTTTTTCATTAAGGTGAAACGATTAATTGATCATGGCGTATGTTTATCCCATCCTGAGCAATGAAGAAGATTTGAACATGATATGCAGTTCAGATTAATGAAAATATGATATGCAGTTCAGATTAATGAAGATATGTCTATGGACATAAGAGCTGCAATAGTTACTAAGGTGGTATGCAGACTTCTCAAACAGAGTCAGTCTTGAAGGCCAGATCATTACAACATCAAGGAAGCTTCAGGTTCCTCAAATGAATTCAGCGTTAATTCAATCTTGTAAACAGTTTGCGATTCAAGTTTCTTTTAGCATTGCTAGGAAATTATTTCTAGTCTGACTGTAAAGATGTTTTACATTCTATCGATGTTTATTGTAACTGTTTCAACTTATGATTAATGATTAGCTCTTTATTTTCAAAAAAAAAATTAAAATTTATTTTAATTTTAAATGAATAATTTTTGATTAAAATAGAAAAAAAAAATTGAGAGGCTTGCCGGAGACGAAGGGATCCATGGCAGGCCAGAAACGACGGACCCTTCGTCTCCGCCGCAGCCAGCAGGAGACAAAGGGTCCCTTCATCTCCAGCCTCTATGGGACGAAGGGACAATCTCCATGGTAGAGACGAAGGGGTGACATACTGTTTTTTTTTTAATAAAAATTTAAATAATTTTTTTATTTACAATATTAAAATAAATTTAAAAATTACTTTTAAATATAGTAACCGACACGTTAGCATATTAATAGTAACCAAGTCATTTATGTAATAAGTAAACAAGTCATTTTAGATTATATTGCATGAATTGGGTTGTTTAGAGACTCATTTGTATTTTTTTTTTTTTTTTAAGATAAGTGACTTAATTAAAATTTGATGTGTAGTTTAATGACCTATTTTGACCCTTATTCTCATTATCTCCTCATATATAATCCGGGCTCGGCTCGCATTCCCCATCTCATTCTCCTATCTACTAAGACTAACTATTAAATCTCAATAACTTTCATTGAGTTTTCTTAAATGACACCCACTCAAGTTTTGATAAAACATGTGAACATTTATTCCATTAATTTAACCTTCAGGTGTGTGCAATGAATTATTGATTATGCCTCGACCTTGATACACTAGTAACTTAATTTCATCTTCTCACTCTCTATCTACTAACTATTTCAATAAATTGTTGTACTGGCATTTTATGCACGTACTTCACATGAGTCCGGGTTACTGGGTTACACGTACCCCTAAACTGAGCTAACAGTAATAGTACGTTACTTAGGTCAAGCTGACATAATAATAGTTGATTATTGTTTTCAACTACTATCTTGTCAGCCTAGTAAATAACTGATCCTATTCACTTGTCTCCAAAATTGGAAATGTTGGAGGGTTATAGATAGGTCGGTATATTACTATTACGTAACATCTAAGAAATAAAATTTGCATTCGTATAATTATATATTTTGACGTAGTGGTAAAAGTTTAACATAAAGTCAGAGGTAATTATGATCATATTATTACTAATAGTGGTAAAAGTTAACCATTAACATCAGGAGTAAAGTATGTTACACTATATATTTATACCAAATATGTTTGCAGACTTACCTACCTCCATTTTTCTCATAGATGTGAGCTAGACAGTACTTATCTATAAATCTTACTTGATGTTTAAGCATTGAATGTTTGTCATCCTTTTCTAGTACACTCCAGATAGTCCTATCAAATTAAAGACAAATTTAATCTCATCTAGCTCCCTGAATTTATTTAGGGATATGTTGTCGAGTCGACTCAGACCAAATTTAATAGAGTTTATCTCCAAATTGTATGGAAGTAGGATTAAATTTCACTGCATACTGAAAAATTAAATGCAACTATTCTATACTACTAGACCAATTGATCTAAAAAAAAAACTAGACCAAATATATTTGTTATTTGGTATATCATATCCTATTGATTTTTTATTTTTTTTTAAAGCTAGTTACAGTTGTTTCCGACTTGTTAGGAGTTTACAGCTTAAAAATACACTTTTTATTTCTGTATTAAATATTGAGGGGACCCTGTACTTTCGATGAGCATGGATGAAACCACTTCTTTCATCAACTTATAATGAATTATTTCACTAGGTGTGTCGTTACTCCATTTGTTGGTTAAAGTTTTGCAAATTCTTGTCTAGCTTTTTTATTTTATTTTAATTTATTTTATAAGTCCATCCTACATTAGAGACCGACGGAGGAGATAAAATTAGGAATATATGTGCCTCAACTAGAGCAAATTATACCATTGACTATATCATTCAAATATATGTCGTGTGTAATAAATTAAAGACATATAATATGTTAATTGTGGAATATATTGTTCAATAGAGAAATTATAACCATTGACTATTAATCATTCAAATTATATGTCGTGTGTAATTAATTTACGTTAATTTAGTGATAAATCTATATATTTATATTTCCAAAATAAGATTATAATCACATTTATCACTATCAACTCAATTTTTGCCCATAGTAAATGAATTGGAGCGGACCTGATTGATGGTCTCCTACGGTCGTCCATAAATGGTATAGTAATTGTATTCAACTATTTTCTGCGCCATGGCAGGCATCTATGGTTGGTTGTTGTAGATGTTATTGGTCTTGGTGCAACGAATTGAAAGATATTTGATCAAATATTAAAATATATATTGGGAAAATTTTAAACATTATTTTATGTTTGTGATAGTTACTGTAAAATTTTAAAATATTATTTTAATACTTTCAGATCATTTAACAATATATTTTATTGCTTGTATGATTCTGAATTTTTGTTTCATTCTTCACGCACACTAGTTCATTATAGCAACATGTACTAAAGTATTATAGTATCTGTTTTCATTTGATAATAATGTACTATTTTTTTTAGTTTCATTCACACCACACAGTAATTTTATTATAGCAATATTAAGTCATATTGAATCTACTACAGTTCTCTGAACGATCATATCGTTCACTGAAACCGTCAAATCGGCTTTAATGTGTAGACAAGGTGCACATGGATTCCCTAACTTATGATTACCTATGTGTAATATTTGTAGACAAGGTGCACATACAGGGATTCCCTAACTTATGAATGCTTGATTTGGGAAATTTAATTTGTAGTGAAGGTGCACAGGGATTCCCTATAACTTATGATGCTTGAATTGAGAATTTAATTTGTAGATAAGGTGCACAGGGATTCTCTACTTATGATTACCTATATGTAATGCTTGAATTTGGGGAATTGAAGGGTCGTATGTATTATATACTATAAATATGAATTTCTTACATGGAACCCACATTTGACATTGATTATATTACTTGTACCCTTGTTTTGTCATTATTGTACTCCAAAACTGAACACTCAAAGACTTAAGAAAATATGAATAATAATATAAACAAACAAACAGACTCTCTATCAGTAGTCGGACCCTTAAAAGTTAAACCAATGGTTATTAATTTTTTCTACTTTTAGTTCATCCACTTTGAAACATTATTACTATAATTATTTTCATATTAGTCTTTCAACTCTTATTTCTCATTTTTTAAGTCTTTTCCACCGGTTTTTGGGTCAAACACATGTTAATGCACATGCTGCTTTTAGGTAATATTTGGTCGAAAAATTCACCACAACAATAAAATGAAATATTCAAATTGTTCAGGCAGCTCAGCTGGTCATAGAGGTAAATTTAAAAAGAAATATCCTTCAAAAATCAAAACACTAATGGTGGAAAATGATGATTGAAGAATATAAGTAGAATATATTTTAAAAAGAAAAAAAAGTCTATAATAATATATTTAGATTGACATCTTTGGTTTTGGGAACTCACTCCACTATCCATACACAAAATTTCCTATATATCCCTCACCCCTCAGCTCCTTCATTTCATGAACTCATCATATCCCCTTTAGTGTTAGCTACCCAGACTGCTAGAAGAAGTGATGCTGCTTTGGCTTTATCCCATTAAAAATGGAAACCAAAGAAACAAGAACATAACAATATTAATCTGCAGGGATCATCAGTCATACAAAACCATGTAGTGAACCTGGTTCCCATTTCTTGATTCCCATTCCCTTATTTGTTATCTGCTGTTTGTCCCTCTCTTGGGGGCTGTTTCTGCTCATTTCTGGAGTGCAATCAAGCTCAATATTCTTGCCCCAGTTCTTGCATGCCATCGTTCCTGGTTTTCCTGGTTTCTTGTACTCCAAGAACAGGCCAAGAAACGTGTATACTTAGTGGATTTCGCGTGTTACAAAGCCGAAACCGGAGCTGATGTGCTCTACAGAAAGATATGTGAGAGATCAAGACAGGCCAACATATTTACGGGAGGAGAATCTGTGTTTTCAGAAGAAGGTTTGGAGAGATCCGGGCTGGGACAGAAGACGTATTTCCAGAATCTATCCTGGGTGTTCTGCGAAGCCTTGCCTGGAGGAGGCGAGGAGGAGGCTGGGATGGTGATCTTCGGGTGCATTGATGAGGTGTTGGAGAAGAGTGGGGTGAGAGTCGAGGAGATTGGGATTGTTGTGGTGAATTCCAGCTTGTTTGGGCCGACGCCGTCGCTGTCCGCCATGGTTGTTAACCATTACAAGCTTGTGGGCAGTGTTAAGAGCTACAACCTGGGTGGCATGGGTTGCAGTGCTGGGCTTGTCTCCATTGATCTTGCAAACATCTTTTACAGGTCTCTTTTAATTTGCATCTCTTCAATTCCACTAACATTTTCCTCTTCAAGCATTGTTTTTGCATACTGCATTGGTAATCACACCACCCAACTCTCAGCTCAATCATGTCCCAAACCGGAAGGCCTGATTAGTAAATAGTTGTTTGATTTGATTAAAAAATCAATATAAGTGTTTGGTTAATCCACTTTCTGTAACTCCAAAATGCTAAACAGCCATCAGTAACTTTTTCAATTAACTTTTTTAGAAAAAAAATTGTACCAAACAGTAGCTAACAACCATTTAACAAACATCTGCTAATGTTATATCACTGCTGGAAATTATGGAATTTACCGACCACCTTGAAAATATCTTAAATCAAGTCAAAGCTTTGTTTCGACCACTTTTGGTATCCGGAAAACTTTGTTGCTATTTCCGTTTCAGTTTGATATAATATCACTTTCAAGTGGTCGGAATTTCCATAATTTCTACAGTATTTTATCAACTAGTCCATATCCCTACAACCCAATAAGCTGACACTATCAGCTAACGACCATTTACCAAACAGGGCCGAAGGACACACCTAAGAACTTGTTATATACAATTACCTGGTACAAATTTTCGATTTAATTTATACTGTATTTTCTTTTTTTGGGAAGAGGAATTTATACTGTACTTATGCTACTGAATTCCTTTGCACTTGGAAACGTACCCCTGCCTTCTTATGCTACCTAATACATTGTTGAATTCTTTCATGCGCAATATTTAGTCTGGTTCCTGGCAGAGAATATTACACTATGAAAATTAGGAATTCCGAACTTCATGAAAGTTAATTAAATTAAGTTGATACCAAAAAGTGGGTCGAAAAATAAGTACAAAGGTTTTTCGGAGCAAAATGGCGAACAAGGGTTCGACTTGATTTATCACTTTCAAAGTGTCCCCGAAAATTTTATAATTTCCAGTAGTGTAAATGGCAACACCACATAGTGGGAGTTAACAATTCTAAAATCCTGGCCCTTTTACTGGCACGGACATCAGCTGAGTTACGAGTGAATCAATAAAATTTGACGAGAAGACACTTGATATATAATCGACGGTGTAACGGCATGTACTACGGTAAAAACTCGTCTGTGGATTTTACCGCAAAGAATCAAAATTATTAATCATCTTAAGGAGTCAATAACTGACCGATTTAAACCAATAAGAAAGACTAATATCATCAATCTAGCTGAGAGTCAAATGATCGCTTGACCCGTTAAGCCAAGAAACAAACCCTAGCTGACCTAAATTTAAAACTATGATAACATTGAATGAGTTAAAATCAAGTGGGAAGCGTTTATGATTAGGACACATTATCCCATAGTTAACTGATTATGATAAAAATAACATATTAAGGTTGCAAATGAGCTTCTTTGTAAGGACGATCTTAGTGAAACTCGAGTTGATTTTCAATAAGGACAATTTCTTGTTGGGGCCAGCTCCCATGCCTCCCGAGCGAACGGGCATAATATGGTAAATCAACGGTAAGATCTGAAACACCTCGTGGTTTACATATATTAAAAAAAAAAACATAGTATGTATATGTTGGTTGGATGAGTTATAACTAGGACATTTTTTTTGTGGGTAAACCACACTGTGGTTCGAGTCTTTCTCTACCGTTAACGGTTCAAGTCCACCGATTCCGCTCCCGGAGTAAGAGCTTGCCCAAAAGGGAAATCGTCACTAGAAGATGGTTGAGTGATACAACCCCCAAAGTTAAAAGATTTGTGTTGTGGGTCATACTTCAAACTAGTACGGGACGTTGTAGCATTTATTGCCTGACTTGCAATAAATGCATGCACTAATATATATCGTCTCCATCAACCACTTTAAGCAGTAAAAGGTGATCTAATGTTTTTAGATACTCTTCCAATGTTTTTAGATACGTAGGATATATGATTATTGTGGAAAAAATCAAATGACATTAAATTTAAACATATTATTAATAAAAAATTAAAAATAAAAATGCAAGCTAATAATAATATAAATGTGTAAACTGCAGGCGTCCACCACTGCTACGCGCTGGTGGTGAGCACGGAGATCCAAATCCAACTGGTACTTAGGCAACGACCGGTCGATGCTGATGTCCAAACTGCATTTTCCGGCTGGGCGCGCGCGGTGCTCTCTCCAACCGGCCCCTCCGACCGCCGCCGCTCAAAGTACAAGCATGGCGCACCGTCCGACTCACACCGGGCCCCACGACAACAGCCATCCCTGCGTGTCTCTAAAGGAGGACGAAGACGGCACACTCGGCGTCGCCCTCTCCAAAGACCTGATGGCGATGGCCGGCGACGCCCCTGAAGACCAAACATCACCACCCTCGTCCCCTTAGTCCTCCCCATGTCCGAACAGCTCCTCTTCTTCCTCACCCTCGTCGCCCAGAAACAGTGTTCAAGATCAAGAACAAAAAAAAAAAAAAAAACGGGTGAAGCCCTAATCCCGACTTCAAGAAGGGCGTTCGAGCACTTCTGCATCCCACGCCGGCGTGAATGGCCGGATCGCTGGACGCCATAGAGAAAAGAACTTAGAGCTCAGCGAATTGGCACATGGAGCCTCAGGATTGACGCTCTACAGATTCGGAAACCTTCCAGCAGTTCATTATGGTATGAATTGGCTTACACGGAAGCCAAAGGGAGAATCATAAAAGGGTGACAGAATATGGCAGATTGCATTCGGGTCGGGTTTCAAAATGCAACAGTGCTGTTTGGCGTGCTTTGAAGAACATAAATCCAGCCATGGAGAAGAATCCATGGATGGATGAGATCCATGAATTCCCAGTTACTAATTAAACTATCATATATAGTATCTGTCATTTACTTTAAAATTGTATAATTCCACCATTTAACAACTATGACTAAGATATAATTTTATTCATTCAATTAAAATAGTCTACAAGAGAGATAAGTTAAACATTAAGGCCTAAGATTTGAATGATAAAATAAATATAAAATTCATATTATGGTTTAACTCTCCTCATTTTCCACGCTATTAAAAGAAAAAAAATAATCACTCTACATACTAAAAGTGTATTTTTTTGTGTATAGTAATTGAATTGTAAACGATTGATAGCCTCCTAGTTATGATGGTCCAATGTATATAGTTAGTAATTATTGTATTAAATATCTTTGCTACCTATCACTAATCTGGGTAAAAGCTAAGCAAGACTATCTACAATTGAGTTTGTCGCTAACTTGATAATTGGATAAATCATCTTAAGGTAGCTCGAACGATTTAAACTAACCAAAAAGATAATATATCACTTTAGTTGAAAGACAAATTTGTAATCTTCTTATAGTTACCTAGCTAACCAAATCCATAGCTCACCTAAATTAACTAGAATTTGTCTTCATATGATCTTTTGAACAATCAGAAGAGTATCTTTTAGTTCTGGAATTGTTAATGTTTTGAGTCAGTGTCAAATGTCTTAGTAACTTTTGTTTTAACGATCCACAAACAGGATTGTTCATTACTTAGTGATGATTTTGTTTTCTATACTTCACCGTACGGAGTGGTTTAGTTGTCCTCTTTTTTTTTTTTAATGCCTTATTAAAGGATATTCAGTCAATTATTATTGTGTGGATCATGATCTACACAAGTTGTGTGAGCTATATTTTATATACTGTAAAATAGTGTACATTCAATACAAAAATAATGTATATTGTATTCAGTGGATGTATATTATTTTTACTGAGTATATATTATATTGTATAATGTACATTTAGTACAAAAATAATGTACATTCAATATATTAAAAATATACTTTTTATTATGGTTCAAATATTCAGTAATGAAAGGCTGTTTAAAAAGAAAAAAAAAAAAAAAAAAAAAACTATAGTTTGTAGTATGTGCCATTAGGCCCTACGATGATTTGGCTTATGATTATTGGGCTGAGAATTCTCTGGAATGGGGACGTATATGGATCTTTGCAATCGTTATGGGGTAATAATTTTAGATTTTATATTCATTAATTTATTGGACTTTATATTCACAATTACAGAATTTTATGTTCATAATATTAAATCCTATATTTCATAATTACAGAACTATATATTCATAATTATGTTAAAAAAATTTTTGTTCATAATTATAGAATTATATGTTCGTAATTTTTGAATTATATATTCATAATTATGAAAATTTTAGAATCGTGTCCACCTTGCAAAATAGACACAGTTCCACCGCATAATTTGCTGGATCTTTGGGTTAGCTACTTTAATCCATAAATAATAAGCCCTATCACTATATATGAATGTTAGGTAAAAAGATTAATTACTGAAACGGTCCCTAGGCTATAGCGAAATTATTGATTTGGCCCATACAAGAAGATAAATATATACAAACTGTAGAGTTATATCACAATTAGAACTATGCACACAATAAAAGTCCTAAAATTCGGCTTACAGGTTGAACTAACAATCTGCCTCTTGTCCCGCGAGAACGCAAACCGCGGAGGAGCAAGAGGTTTGGTAAAATTATCTGTCAATAGATCTTTGGTGAAATAAATTCATCTAGAAGGTCACTTACATTACTTTGTCACGACGATAATATAATCAATCTTCAATTATGCTCATACGGCTATGGCAAACATGATTGACACTACATATCGCTGACTACAAGGTTACACACAACAACTTTGAAGATGCACATAGAACACCATTGAAAACCTCAGTCAATATTTGAGGGTGGGTTTTAGCCTGAAATATTATGGAGATATAAATCTAGTGAAGATGTTTTAATCTATATAAAGGTCATTGATGAAAAAAATCTCAAACATTTATGTCTTCTATGAACTATAATGTATCAGGATCAAATTTTAGTGTTTAACACTATAGAAAAATCTATTAGCTAGTGGGTAAGCGCAATGTTTTAAGCAACGATTCTCCAGCACATGTTCCAGTGTGTAATTTGAGTACTTGTATGGTGATATTTTTTACTTGATACTTGTAAGTTAATGAATGTGAAAAGTTTATAAGGAAGTGATATATTAGTTAATATAATAGTATATAATGATGTATTGATAGGTATATATATATATTATATATTGATTATAGTATATTTATTTATATGTGTGTTTGGTGGTGGTTTGTGTGTATGTTTGTGTGTGTTGGGTGTTGTTTTTTTTTTTTGTTTGTTTGTTGTGTTTTTTGTTTATATATACTTGCACTTCGGGTGCGAACGGCATCGCCCAGCGAGAAATAGGATGGTTTCTGTTCGTCACGTGTCCAGATCTAATGGATGAAGAACACACTGATTTAAAAAAAAAAAAACGCGTGGCCATTTTTTTGTAATATTAAACATCGAAGTGCCAAGTAAAATGTATTACAAGTGCATTGTAAATGTATTTAATAGGGTGCAAGTAAATTCATGGCATCAATACTTGTTGCACTTATTGTGTCTAATGTAGCTGCCAACCTATAAGTTCAAGTAGTTGCACACATAGGTATAAGTGTTGATCTAGGTGTATGAATGGTTTTGCGAGTGGTTTCGGAGTATTACTCCCTGCGAACTCAGTCAATGAATGTTACAAAGCAAAATTACATTGCCACTTATATGGTGACAGTGGTGCACCTAGTAGTTATAAAGTTAGTTGAGCTATAGTTATTAAAATAGTTGCACAAATGTTTAAGCACCCACCTAATGGTGCTGAATCGCGTTGCGGAAATGAAATGCTAACAGCAAAATTACATGCTAATAGGTGAAAATTAGGTGCACTTATAAGGATTTTACTTGCACTTCGATGTTTCAGTTATTTACGAAAACTGCCACCGTTTTTTTTTTAAGTTATTAGATCTGGACACGTGTCGCGCGTTGATTCGTTTCGCATTTTCTTCTCTGGGCACTTTTCGCACCTGAGTTGCGTAATATATATATATATGTAATATATATATATATATATATATTTTATTATATATATTATTTATATAAAAATAATTAATGTGTCAATTTAAGATACGGAGTACGTAATTTTTAGGCCAACCACCATATTGAAGTCAAAAGTATGTGTTACAAACTTACAATGGGTCAATTTAAGATAATTTTTAGGCCAACACAATATTGAAGTCAAAAGTATATTGAAGTTATTGAAGTCAAAAGCATGTGTTACAATCACCAGGGTATCCATCATAAAGGGAGGGCGCATGAAAGGAATTAATCAACAAGAAAAATAAAATGATGACTACTATTGGTGTCGGCGCAGGACGTACACTCCAATTTCAATATTTAAAAAAGGGAGAATTGTCTAATAAATCCATATATTATTGCCAAGTGCTCAATTCCCACTATGAATTAAATTAAAGATTAATTAACCACATTTATCTACTAAATTTGTTCAATTAACATTTAATTTAGTTCATGGTGGGAATTGAGCACTTGACAATAGTACATGAGCCTATTTGACACTTCTCCCTTTAAAAAATAATAACTTTTCCTTTGGAAAAAAAAACTTTTCTTTTATTTTATGTTATGGGATGTTATACCAGGACTATGTAGTCTAATGGTACCCGGGTTGGACTTCCATTTGAAAAATTATGAGTTCGAGCTTCTCGGTGTTTTAGTAGGTTGAGAAAGTATATGAACAGATACTACATTGTAATATATATAAAAAAATGCTATAAGTCATATTTTTAAAATGATGTATCCATTCACTTCAATTATTGATGAGAATTTACAAAAAGAAAAAAAATAGAGAATATTAGATAGAGAAAACATATTATTCTATCTACCATAACTTTTACAATTTTCCATTATTCTCAATTTTTAAATTAGATTTCTTTTTTCAATGGTTGGGTTCTAAACCCTTAATTATTAACTGAGAATTATTGTAATTGTGAAATCGAATTATTTTTCAATATGTTTGATGTTTGTAAGTATTTTTTTTTTATCACTTTCAATGATTTATTTTTAATGATTAATTTTAGTCCAGCAAATAAGTGACTGGTATGATCATATAGCCATTAATGTGCAATCCAATTATTAGCTTAGGCTTTTAGTTGAAATGGAACACATGCTTCAATTACTGGTATTTGATATTTTTAGATTTATTATTTTTAATTAGAACTACAAATAATTAAAAAAAAAAAAATTGTTGGTTCTAGTATTAGCAGGGCACTTGCATGAACCTAATCTAACTTTTGTTGATTAGAGCATGCGTCTCTCTAATCTTTAAAGCTCTAAAAATAATCTAAAGAGATTTCTAGGGTTGTCTTTTAGTAGCTATTGAGGTTTTATACTTACATTTGTAATTGGATATTAAGTTAATTTATTTTTTATACGTTTCTCATAGGAAATAAAATAATATGTTTCTCATAGAGACTACAATCCCATCCACCATTAGTACTATTCATTCTGAATATTAAGTCAATACAATTTTTAATAATTGAATGCCCAATAAAATGCATTATATTCCCCAAGCACTCCCCCCACACCACATTTAAAAGGAAAAAATGTGTTCCCAAATTCAATTTTTGTTGGATGGTTATAAAGTGTTGGAAATTTTAATAAAAATTAGCATTTAAGTGATATTTTGAGATATTAATTTAAACAGTATTCACTTTTAATTTTGATAATGTCAAAGGGATTTGGATTTTCCTTATTGAGAAAATAAATTTGATATATTATATAATCAAAATAATAATAGATGAATGAAAAATTAATTCTCAAAGTATATCCGTATAATTGGAAAAATTAGTATAGGAAAGCTTTTTGTTTCATTAAAAAAGTTTAAATTTTGCTAGTATAAATACAATTTACTTTTTAAAAAAATTTGAATGATATTTTTTGAATGCTCAAACACAAAGAGTCAACGACGCTTTCACTGACATTCGATCGCATGACCTCCTACATGAGTGAGATCATTACATGTCGGCTCTGTTTGGCAACACTAAGCTAGGAGCTTATAACTTATTTTAAGTTACTAATAAACTATAAGCTCTGTTTGGTAATGTCCCATAGGCTCCTAGCTTAAAGATAAGGAGCTTATTTTGGACGCTAACTTTAGTGCGTTTTAAAATAAGCTTACTAGCTTCTTACTTTTTTTCCATCTTTTACCCCTTATTATTTTTAAAAGTAATGACATATACTTTAACCTTATGATTTAAACCCTTTCTCTTCCCTATCCCAACTTTGAGTCAATCCCTCTCTTTATCTTATTATTATATTCATTAATGTTATTTTAAATTAGCATATATGGCTTCAACCAATCAAAATATTGCTACATTCATTTATGGATGATGCTAGATCATGCTGCATGCTAATAATTTTATTTTAAAAAATGTTTACTTTTTTTTTGGAAGGGACGAACTGATTAAATTTCTAATATGTAAACAGAACTTAATTTAATTTTATGAAGATGGTCCTTTTTAGTCTTTTTACATTTTATCAACTTATCAAAGGCTATTTTACAACCTTGCAATCATAACAGCTAGTTACAGCTCTTCAATTTTCAAGCTCCGAGCTTATACGCTTTTCAGTTTTCAGTCCTTTTCAGCTATCAGCTCCTACTTATAGCTTTCAGCTACGGTTTGCCAAACAGAGCCTCATTTGACACAAGTTTGTTTGTAAATTTGATATATGCTAAAATTTCTCTATATACATATAATAAGAGAGCAACTCAAATCTCAAAAAAATATTGTGTGCCATTTTCCTTATAGTCTCTCTCTACGTGTTCAAACATTTTGCTATTAAACCTCCACAAAGTCCAACAAACAACTAACTTCAGCATCCCAATAAATGGTCATTCACTATGTTCTTGTACTTGGATTTTCCTAACTCAAGAATGCCAAAATTGGATATGGATAAAGGAAAAAGTGGATTATTGTTTTCTTCATTTATTTATATCCTTAGTTGCAAATAAAAATATTTAGGTGATTGATATGTATGAAAAAAAAAAAAAAAAGACATGAGACCATTTATTAATTATTAAAAAAATTTTAATTGTGTTAAGTTAAATCAAATTATTACATTACATACGCTAATGACCCATTTGGTTCACAGACTAGCCAGGAATGAACATACATTCCCGTAATTAGCATTATTCCTTTGTATGGTAACCATTCTACTTAAAGGAATAATATTTTCTCAGGTAATAGCCTTTACCTCAAATTAAGGTAATTAGTTATTATAGGGCCCCCTAGTATTAGCTGAACGCCAGGAATAAGTTTTAGAATCTATTTTCTTTTATCTACCTTTTCTTTAACTAATTTTTTTTATCTATAAATAAATTTATGCTATTTCACCACCGTCGTCGTCGCCACCACACTCGCCGCCGCCGCCGCCCACCACCCATCGCCACACCGTCGCCATACCACCCAGCCCACCACCGTCACCACCAATCACCACCGCCGCCGCCACCCATCACCACCGCCACCCAACCATCGCCGCCGCCGCCACACCCACAATCGCCACAACCATCGCCACACTACCACCCCACACCACCACCACTCCCACCATCACCACACCGACCACCATCGCCGCCGCGCCCCACCACACCACCACCCAGGCACCACCGCCACCACCGCCACCACCACCACCCCACCGCACAACCGTCGCTGCCCCCCACCACTGCCACAACCGTCACCGTCGCCCCACCACTGCCACCACCATGGCTTACCCTCACATATTTTTTTAAGTATTTATGTCTTTTAAAATATTTCATTTTCTATTCATTAAATCAGCCAAACACTGTAATTAATTTCCTAAAGTATATTCCTTCCGCGAAACCAAACAACTAGAATACAATTCTTCATTCTATCCAGGTCTATTCCATTGCTTATGGAATAACATTCCTATTACCTCAAATTCATTCCGTGAACTAAACATGCTGTAAAGTTATAGTTTGAGCTCATACGGGAGCACAACTTTATTTTCTCATGTGTTGCTACTACATCTTAGAAAGGATGTTGTTGGGACTTTGGCCCTTCACCGGCCACCGTCCAATAATCCTTAGCCATTAATTATTGACATGGCCCTTTACTTTACCGTCTCCACTCAAACTCTTGCATTTTATATAACTTTCCTTCCTTTTTTCATTATTAACATAATTTGATCTTTCAAATGGATGGCATCCAATTAGGTAATCACTTAACACATTATTCCTAAAGTCACAAGACAGAATCCACCTAGGCATATTCTGTAACACTAAGATCTTTCCCTGAGAAAAAAAGTCTATATATATTGACAACCTTTGGTTTGAGAATCACCCTCCATCCCACTGAGGGGGGTGGTAAATTCCAATCCTTCGCTCCTTTCATTTCATGAGCCATAATTCCACCCCATTTTATTTTAACTAATAAACA
Organism: Ipomoea purpurea; assembly: GCA_009835305.1. NCBI lineage: Eukaryota > Viridiplantae > Streptophyta > Magnoliopsida > Solanales > Convolvulaceae > Ipomoea > Ipomoea purpurea. The sequence goes on from VALG01000899.1 coordinate 40,755, forward strand.
TTCCTTTCTCCTACATCCAATAACAACATTATTGTCCTAATGACAATGGACACAAAAAAGAACAACAACAATATTCTCCCATCACGCTGCGGACTGAACCATTTGAACCATTTTTTCCATTTCTTGATTACCCATGCCTTGTATTCTTCTGCTCTTTATAATCCCTCTCTTAGGCTCTTTCTGCCCATTATTTCTTCACTCTCACCACCTTGCAGGACGCAATACTCCATACATGGCATCTCCTCAAGCTAAACTTTGCACCAGTTCTTGCATGCACATCATTCCTGCTTTTCTTGGGATACTTCTACTCCAGAACAGGCCAAGAAACGTCTACTTAGTCGATTTCGCGTGCTACAAGCCTAAACCAGAGCTGATGAGCTCCACAGATCGGTACATGGAAAGATCAAAACAGACCAACATTTTTACTGAGGAGAATCTGAGTTTTCAGAAGAAAGTTTTGGAGAGATCCGGGCTGGGAGAGAAGACATATTTCCCAGAATCTATCCTGGGTGGCATGTGAAACCTCGTCTGGACGAGGTGAGGAAGGATGCGGAGGCGGCCATTTTCGGATGCATTGATGAGGTGTTGGATAAGAGTGGGTGAAGGCTGAGGATGTAGGGGATAGTTGTGGTGAATTCCAGTGTGTTTGACCGGCGCCATCGCTTTCCGCCATGATTGTTAGCCGTTACAAGCTTGTGAGCACTGTTAAGAGCTTCAACCTGGGTGCATGGTTGCAGTGTGGCCTTATTTCCATTGATCTTGCCAAACATCTTTGCAGGCGTCACCAAACTGCTACGCGCTGGTGGTGAGCACGGGAGTCCAGTCTCTCAGCTGGTACTTAGGCAACGGACCGTTCGATGCTGATGTCCACTGTATTTTCCGGCTGGGCGGTGCGGCGGTGCTCTCTCCAACCGCCTCCGACCGCCGCCGCTCCAAGTACAAGCTGATGCGCACCGTCCGCACTCACACCGGCGCCCACGACAACAGCCACTCCTGCGTGTGGCCTAAAGGAGGACAACGACGGCACACTCGGCGTCGCCCTCTCCAAAGACCTGATGGCCATGGCCAGCGACGCCCTGAAGACCAACATCACCACCCTCGGCTTATCTCCCCCCATGTCCGAACAGCTCCTCTTCTTCCTACCCTCGTCGCCAGAAAAGTATTCAAGATCAAAAAGGTGAAGCCCTACATCCCGGACTTCAAGAAGCCGGCACTTCTGCATCCACGCCGGCGGGAAGCGGTGTGGACGCATAGAAAAAGAACTAGAGCTCAGCGAATGTCACATGGACCTTCAGGATGACGCTCTAGATTCGGAACCACTTACCAGCAGTTTCATTATCGGTATGATTGGCTTCACAGAGCCAAAGGGAGAATCACAAAGGTGATTAGAATATGGCAGATTGCATTCGGGTCAGGTTTCAATGCAACAGTGCTTG